>CAODLS011271162.1:0-20855 GCA_948243855.1 Flueggea neowawraea | reverse complement strand
CTGCATCTCTGTCTTCTTTTTTGCCCATCTCAATTTTATAGAATAATTTTTTCTACAATCGGATAATTGCATAAGTTCCTGCAACCTTCTTATTAAGATACAATATTTCTTATCAATATGTAACTTGTTCTTATTAAAGTTGTAGAAATTTGGTATATGTAAATGAAAATCATTAATTAATTATTAATCACAAAATTATAAATTCTAATAAAGAAACATTACAGCTTGATAAAGAATATTGCATCTTAATACGAATAGTTGTAAAAGTTCCTGCTAACTATTTGGTTGTAAGAAAAAATTATCCATTTTTATATCCCACGTTAGATACTTGAATTTTTTCCCCCTTCCTATGGGACATACATTAGATTAGAAATGTAGATGTTTATTGTTAAAATACTACTAAGTTCAACTCTTTTTGAACCCACTTTCATTAATTACTTCTGGGTAGTTTCCCCTGATTGTAGAAGACTTCAAATAAATAATTTAAATTTACTTTCCGACTTACCATTCAGCACACTAATGCTCTGATTCACATTTTAGTAAAAAGATTATATGTGAAACTGACAATTTCTTTTCAAAAAACATATGCCATAGATTAATAAATTACATAAATTGCATCTTAAAAAAGAGATTACACACACGTGTATAATATTTAAATGTAAAATTCTTAATTTCTTCCAATTATGCTTGAGGATTTCCTGGATTAAATGTATAGTAGTTTAATTAATAAGAATAAAGGCGAGAGTAAGGGATTAGTGAAAAAATATAATTTTCTCATTGTTAAGCAAAATAATTAAGAGAGAAAAAAAGAAAGAAGATGAACTGTTTTCCTATATTCCCTTTAAAATATTAAAGTCTAATTTGGAATGAAACGGAAAGAAGTGACGGTTCAAATACAATTATTGAGGTGTTTGTTTATGGTACATCGAGTACATTTTGATAGAGTTAATAGATTGGATAATGAAAAATTATAATTTTAAAAATAAATTGTAACATAAAAAAATACCCTCATTTCTTTTTTACTAATGAGAGCAACATAAAACTAAAGTTTAGTAAATCGTATCAGCAAAGTCACTTTACCACTTACATTACCCCGTCATATATTTAGAATACCCCCATTTATATGCTTCTTTTCTTTCTTTTCATTTTCTTTTTTTTTTTGCTTTGATTTCCTATCACTCTCCTTTGCCTTAAAAGCATTCATTTCTTTTCATTTTTTTCTTCTCCTCATCTATCCACAAAGTCTAAGATATAAACAAACACGTTTGTACCTTGTGATTCAAATATTATTATTCTACATTGAAGCAAATTCAGTAGAAATTCGTGGCTATTATATGATGCCATTGTTCCAAAAAAACGGAAAAATCAAGAGAAAAAGAAAAATTAATCACGTAATCATGGGTAAGGGGAAGTTATTAATTGAGTGATCTAAACCATCTCATCACATAATTATGTTAAAAATGACAAATTCTTTTCGTGTATATGTGATCCACCATTAGAATTACAAGGTTTCCCCACAATCAGGCCCCACTCCTACCATCATAACACCATCCGGAACATGACGGAAGCTCAACATGCCTTCCGTTTTCCTCCATTAGGCACCCATCTTTTTCATCGTTAATCTTACTCTTATGGTTCTAGAATCATTTTTTAATATTTTAATTAATAGTTTAATTTTCGCTCAAAATAATGTAACAGAAAAGGCTCCAATCGGATTAAATTATACCCACTTATCAAAAAAAACCTTTAAGTTTTAAATTTTCAACAAGTTGAATTTTCAAGTTCCTTCTCATAATTAAAATTGATTTAAATTGTGTCTTTTTTACAATCACTAAAGAAACAGTTAAAGTGCAAAATTGATGAGCCAAGCATATTAGATCTATTGAATATGCAAGTATGTTGTGGGATATGTGAAGGGTAGACAAAAACTCATAACTCAATACTTTAACATTTTGAATAAAAATATAGTTTCATATTCTCTCATGTATTTTTATAAGCCTTCGTGCAACGTGATGCAGGCCTCGTATAGGCTTCCTAGATCCAATAAGATCGTATCAACCCACAAAGTCAAGCAAAGCAATGTTAATTAAATTAACATTATGGTTGAATTAGTTGATTAACTGCATAATTAATGAATTGTAAAAGGTAAATCTAATGGGTTCTTACTTAAGGGAGAGAGAGGGAAAAAAAGAAAAAAGGAAGCATTTGCTTTTGTTCCATCGTGATCGCAGACTATCCGTATCGGACCGTGACCGGTATGCGCCACATGAATCTGCTACAGCCCATCCATGACAGCAAATAAATTAGACAAGCTACGAAAAAGAAAATGTCATTAACATAGATGGTTGGAGAGTGTCAAAGATTTATTAGTTGCAATGACATTGCATTGCTTATAAGGTCTGATAATATGTGGCCCATGTCATTATCAACTAATTAATCAGAAAACAATTGGCAAGTAAAAATGGATTGTGAGTCAAGTAATGAACCTAATTAAATTTAATTTGTTCATTCTAAAATTCAATTGGGTATTTCGTATACTAATTAGCATTTTTATAAATTGTGGAACTTGTGTAAGGTGAAAAATAGCCATACATTTGTGGTTGCTCATGATATCTAATTTTACTCAACACTTCGTATTTAATAGGTATATTAGACAAAGTTACTCAAAGAGGATTTGACATCTAACGAGCACTGACCAACTCCAAAATCATTAAGATAAGGTAGATTCTGATATTATCTCAAATTTGAGCCTGGTAAGATTAAAAAACATGCTCATGGGAGGCATACGGATTGAGGTAATACCCTTTTATATTTATCTATTTAAGGTTTTCTTCAATAGTTGAGATATTATTTAAACATTTTAAATTTAATTCAATAGTTAAGAATTTGTCAGCACATTAAAAAATTTGATTCAAACAATTGAATTTAAACCGTTGGATTAAATCTAAAGTGCATCGAATATCACAACCATTAAAAGCATGTAAAAGAGATAGAACAAAAAGACCATAGCCCTTCCCAGAGAAACACTGTCTCACATCCGTAAATGATTATAAAATATATTTGATTTATGACATATACCCTGTGGAATGTGGGATTCTTGATATTCTAATTAAATAAATGGAAATTAAAGGACCTTAGTGATTAAGATAATAAAACTTAATCATCCCATAACCAAAGAGATATTTCTTTAATTTATATTTCTAAGAACGTCAGACCTAAATGTGGTCCCTAAATACATCTATAGTCACTATCATGGAAAGTATGTGAAGCTTTCCAAGCATCCAAATAGTGGAAAGATTTAGCTAACTTAATGTGAAGGGACCCATGTATATAGGGTTTGTGATGACTCTAAGCTTTGATCGACTTGGATGTTTACGTGAAGACATGTATATATGGGTTTGATTTTTTTGCCATCTTACGACGATTTCATTTCTAGATTCAACAACGGGCTTTGATTTAATCTTAAGTGCTACTACCTAAGAACAAATTGTTGGGGAATGGCTTTAAATGGCAAACTCATAACATATTATTGTAATTATATTTTAATTAGATTACATAACAAACTTATTTGGAGCAACTCGACCATCATAAATCCCACAACATCTCCAATGTGATGGTCCATCATTTTTGGCCTTTATATCTATCTTTTTCAGCACTTCTTATTACTCAACTTTGGCCCCTTATTGTGTTGTATAAGTGTGTACTATAGTTTTCGCCATGATTCCATGACTACTTTAATTTTTTTTTTCATGTAAAAATCATGAAGTAGGTTTTGATCATTTGTCAAAAATCTCAAGTGGTTAAACACTAAACAGGCGTGTAAAAAAACATTTATTAGCTGAGACAATTCTACTTTTGTAGTTACCTTTTCAAATTCTAATAGTTAACTTGTTACGTTTCTTTATGGGACATTGAGTTATATATTGTCAAAGTAGATTGTTAATCGACAGATTAGTGGTGTTTGGTTTGGCATATTAGGCAGTAAATAGATGATATAGATTACAAATCGATAGATTGAACGGTGAAGAAGATAAAAATGATCAATTCATATTATCTTGTCTCGTTGGTTTAAGGAGACGTTCGTTCTTAGGCATGACCAGCACAAGTGGATGATGTCTATATAATTCAAGTTTCGGACATGATTAGGAAGTGTGAAGAATCTAACGTTGTTTAGGAAATTATTTAAGTGGTGAATTAGAATTTCTTAACAAGCAACAAATATATCATCATTACTATTATTACTTGCATTTGAACAAAAATCATAAAATAAAAATCCAAGTGATTTCAGTATGCACGGCATCGAAAATATAAATGAAACGTCACGAAGCATTTAGGGTGAAGACTTATGTATAGTTTAGACGAATGTGAATAGTTTCAGGTAATAATTAAGGAAGCACTTAATTATTTATAAGCAATTAATTACTTGAATTAGCATATAGAGGTTGTTATGAATAATTTATGGACCACTTGTGTGTAGATATTGAAAAAATAAGCAGCTGGTATTAATCTTTGAGTATGGTCCTTTATGTTGTTCCCTCTATTTGAGCAGTCCACAGGAGTGTTTCAGATAAGAATGCATGATTTTGTCCCTCCACTTTCACCTTTAATAGATTTTTTTTATTTGAATTTGTTTTCGCAAAATCTGAATTATTAACTAATCAGCTGACGGGTTCCATATATTTTTTTCGCATTTTAGTCCCTATTTCTTGTATTGTTGAAGTTGAAAGCTCGTTCTTTGACAGACTCGTTTGGTAACAATAAGCATTTAGTATTTTAAGAGCATGAGCATTCGTATTTAAAATACAACACATGTTTATATAGCATTGAAAAGTATAAAATATGTAGCTTTTTTCAAACCATAACAATATAAGTACTTTATTAGATTATAATTACAATTTTACTCTTGTTCAAATTCTTTTCACTTAATGTGCATAACCTAGTAAGGCCAAAAATTAAATTTCACTAGATGCATATAAAACAAAAAATCTTATATCATTCTCAATTTTTACTATTTAAAACTTATAAAAACTAACTACTACATGCTAAATACACCAAAACACAACTCTCCCAAACAAACCTAACATATTTTGTTCTAATTGCTTGGTTTACAACATTTTGGCATATCACATTTTATATCCAACATATTGTAATTATCAAAAAAATATATCAATGTTTCTACTTTTTCACTATGTAATCTGTCAATATGTAATTTCTTTATGCTATCTACCATTTAATCTACCAAAACCAAACACCCATAATATATTTGTTGGATTTAAAAAAATCATTTTATCTGCTTTCACCAAAAGTGGAGCTCTCAATTTTAAATTCTTAATATTCTAGTATATTGATCATTTTACGAGTATATTAGATAAAGAGTTTTCAAGTTAAGATTGGATATCTAATAAGTTTAAAGTGATCACCATTTTGAGAATCAAATTAAACTCTAATTTCATGTTTCTTTTTCCTCTTTGATTGTTGGAATCAATGAACATTTACTAGATCTGCAATTATGAAACCAAATCAATAGCTGAATTCATGATCTGGATAATTGTTTAATTTGCTCTATTGTTGTAGAATAAAAAAAGGTGAGAAAGATATTGACACATGAATATATGATGAAGTTTAGGAGTATGGGCCATATATAGGACATATAATATGTGCGCTGCAAATGCCTCTCTCTTAAATAAGCATGCCAATTGCCATCTTTTTCGTGAAAAGTATATTTGTAGGCAACTGGACTATGATTTAGAATTTTTTTTCATGGACGTTTATATGTGATTTTGATCATGTGTTTGCTTCGACAAATTCGTAATATTTTCACATTTTCGTATCTAAATTAACCGGTTATTTTAAGTCTTTTAAAACTCGTTATAAAGAGTTGACAAAACCATATCTTACATATGGTTTGAATTTATAAATTAGTCAAATTTGTAAGGTCAAACCTATTATTAGAAATTTATAAAATTCTTTAGATCGTACATTTAGGAATATCTCTAACCTTTTTTTATAAAGAGTGGTTGACTATTTTAACGATTAGAGTATTAACGTAAGATTAATTTTATAGTTATCCCGATTCAAAATTTTCGAACGTGTCAGCTAGAAAAACAAATATTTACCAATTTTTTAAATCAAATTTATGATTCTATAACCAATTATTGTACCACACTAAAAATGCACTTGCATAAATGTTGGTGGTCCATGGAAGACTATTAACGAAACATTTATTCATACACTAAAGGAGTAGGTAGGGTTTTGTTGTACAATTTTTTTTTAAATTGTCAACACAGATTGTAACACTGTCACATGAATAAAGCTTATTGCTTCAATTAGGTCCCCAAAATAGATTCCCAGTTTTTCATGTTCGTCACTTATTTAAGAAGAAAAAAGCACGAAAAATATTGGATTGGTATTTTCTTTTTCCTATTTATTCTAAAATGGTCCTTTTTTTATTATCTTTTCTTTTCTCCTAATGGCTAATTTCGATCCAACCACGGCAAATTATTAGTTGGTGCTTGGACAAATTATTCAGGATTTTAATAAGGCGTGAGTTTTAGAATGATGAGTTAATAAAAAATAGAATCATAAAAATGATTAACATGAATACATATTCAATTATTGACGCTGTTTAATAGTTAAGAAGTATGCTAAGATAGAGTACAACTTCTAATCAAACTAGCCATCTTTAGTTTAAAAGATGTATAATATTACCTATAGTTGAGTTTTATTTGACCAGCTATCACATTATTTTTAATATTTTTTAACTTATTGATAGATAAGTAAAAATTAAGGGACTGTTTAGTTAAGAAAATTTTCTATTATTTTCGAGAAAACAGAATTGAAAAAATAAAAAATTTGTTCATGGAAAATTAGGGCTATGTTTAGTTCAGAAAATAATTTTTTGTTTTCTATCTTATTTCTATTTTTTAAAATAAAATAGAAAATAATAGAAAATTCTAATTTTTCATGAACAAATCTTTTATTTTTTTATTTTTGTTTTTTAGAAAACAATGAAAAAATTTCTTAATTAAACAGTCTCTAAAATTTTCCATTGTTTTCTATTTTACTTCAGAAAACAGAAATAAGATAGAAAATATAAAATAAAAAATTATTTTGTCAACTAAATATAATTTAAGTTTCTTTCTCTTTTGATTCAAAGAGGATTGGTGGTTGTCTCACATCTTCTTAAATATGTTAAAAGATTTTAATCTTTTGAGAAGTTAAGTTGAAGTGATATTTGTGAGGATACCCACCATATGATGTGAAAGATCTGATTTTATCTCTTTTTATACTTTTAAATGTGTAGAGTTAATTACACTTAATCTAATGATTTAGATCTTATCATGATATGAAAACTTTTTAATGTATTGGTCAGATGTAAAGAACTTGATTAAAACTCAGTGTATAATGAAATTTTCATCTTTAAAAACATACAAAGAAGATAGTGTCAAATGGATTATTCCATAAATACAACTAAAAAAACATTTGTATTATTCCATAAAAGTGTGTGAAAATGCAAATTGTTTAAAAGCAAATGATTAATAATTTTCTTGACACAATTAGTGAAGATTGTTTACACATACCAAACCCTAATACTACAAAACAACACATTTATTAATCCAAACCAAAAGGGAATATATGGAAGTGATGATGCCAATAATAGATGTTTCTTCTTATTGGGCCCAACAAATGTACACACTCAAACACAGGACACACCAAAGGACAAAATCGGTAATCCAATCACAAAACCCAAGCACCTCGTCCTATATTGTCCGTACATGCGGTTTCGCTTTCTTCGCCAATAAAATGATCCCAACTCTTTCTCTCTCTAAAATCCTTCTGTTCATCTGTGTCCACGAATCTTGGGCTCAACAGATAACCCTCACTTTCCGGGTAAAATTACGTCGATGCCATTGGTCAGTAAAGCTTGCATGACGAAACTACCCTTGGAAGTGGGAGCCACAAGCATTTAACATCGGAATCTGTGAGAGACAGAAACAAGCATCTTTGCTTTCCCCCGGCTTTTCCAATAAAGAGAGAGACCCCTCCTCCGGTCCAAACCCCGACAACATTCACCGGACTTGTCTTTTTAAGGTAATTTTGAGGATTGTTATACTATGCGGTAACCGCACCACATCTCATCTGGGTTTGGATCAACACTGATCGGTCAACGGTCCTGATTTGTTGTTGTCCTAAACCGTTGGACCCACCTTGTTGAGACAGGTCAAAGTTAGTGACATCCAAAGGACTGAGAAGGATTGGCTTGAGTTGAATGCATGGTCTGTGTCTGCCAGTTACTAAAAAAAATAAAGGCTTTTTAATTTTTTATTTCTTATTTTATTAGGGTGAATTAATTGGCTTTTGGTTAATTACCAAATTTTGATGTGAGATCTTTTTTTTTTAAAGAAAGTAGAAATATCCTCTTTTGTATAAAACATTTTTTTTTTTACTTTTGTGTAAAACCAACAAAAAGGAATCGTGATTGGTCAATTTTTAGAAGCTTATGGATTCTGTTGCCTTTAGTGAATAAGAAAACAATTGAAATGATCTCATTTTTCTATTTTAACCTTTTGCTTCTGGGTTAGGTATTCCCCTTTATGGTGATACACCACTTCGATTATATCCAACGTACCAAATTAATAATAACAACTGAAATTGATTAGTAAGAGCCGATTTGTTTATAACAACTCTCCTTTTTCTTTTCCATTTTCTTAATTTTGATTTACTCTTGTGCCACAAAATTTGCATTGGCTGAGAGTAAAAATAAGAATCGTTTACAAATATCTTCTTCACTTAATGCGCTAAGATGCTTTTCAAAAAATAAAAAATATGTTAGTTTGAAATCTAATGCGAATGATACACGATGTGGTGGCCTAATGATTGTCAAGGATATGATCCATCACAATTGGTATGTTAAACTTGTATCAAACACATGATGGGAGCTATCTTCGAGCCTTTGATGTTTTAAGCCCTTTAACCTTAATTGGTGGAGAGTATTTTTATGTCGTAATTCACACATCGATTAAGAGTCGAGATCCAATGTTATTTATAAACATTTTTTTTCTCAATTAACCGAGGTTAGTGCAAGTTCAAAACCCAAAACAAACAATACGCAGATAAAGTGAGTCTAACAATCACAAATAACATATTCCACAACATTGACTAAAAGAAACACTACAACAATAGCGTTATCTAACTTTGTTAGCATATTATAATTTTTCTGACAAGTTAGCCTATCGTAATTAAAAAATATGTATAATTTCATTCACTTTTCTCTTAGATTTTTCAATTTGTAATATACAATTCTTAATATTTATTTTTTTTCCAAATATTATAAGCTATAAGGGAGATGGACCTCAGCACATGTGGCACATTTATGGGCTGTCCTGTGCTTTTCAATATGTGCATGCCTCTTCGTCCTGCTACAGCTAAATGCATATGCTTCTCCTCCTTTGCACTAAAAAATGGTTCCTCTAATTTTTTCTCAAGGCCCAACCTCATAATCACACTCTATCAGAGCCTAACGTGACCTTGAACCAACGTTGACACCTTTTCTCATTGACTAATCTATACATTTGACCTTGCATTTCGTTGGCGTCCGAATTATGCAAACCATATCATTATCACTATCAGTATCATTAATTAACTTGGACGGTCTAAAATTGCATGCTTAAACAGGTAAATTCGTTTATTTAGGTCGTCTAAGCCTTTTTAGACCAACCCAAGCTCCGATTTTTAATTCTTTAGGATTAAAATAATTAAATATGTGAGAGGAAGTCGTGGAGTGGCAGCAGCAATTATGAAGTGGCAAAAGGGTCTTTTACATGGGACAACGTTGTATTTTCTGAAGAGCCACAGATATGGTAAGAGTGGGACCCAGTTCCTCAACGTGTCCAGTTAGAGATTCGAAAAGGCCACCGATGATGGAACTCAAGTTTGGTACTCCACTGGGTCCCACCAAATCCACGATTCCCTTATACTTCCTTCTTCAGTTTTTGGGCTGCGGATGTTCTTATCACCTGCATCCGTTCTCACCGAGAACAACCCGAAAACACCCAATGTGCATCTCTCTCTGGGCCTAACGCCCTAAACCTTTTTACTTTCCATTTTTTTTTCTTTTTTCCTTTTTTTTTTTTCCAAAAAGTTGGAAGGCTTGAAACACATGGTAACTATAGAGATTGAAATGGAGACGGAAACAAATCTGCCTATTGATTTTTATGGACCACATATAAACATAGAAAATAAATATTTGATCTTATTTTAGCTTTAAAGCAAATTCATTTGAATCTTCTATTGAAATCATAATTAAGCTTAACAACAATTCAAAATCAAAATTTCAACAGGCTTATTTATAATTTTATGATTTGCTATCAACGTGGTTATTAAAAGAAAATTCATAGAATTATGATTTGCCATCTCTTGGGCCAAAAAAGGGGTTATTTATATAATTTTATCATTAAATTTGACTCAAATCTAGCCACTGGAATTGTGAAATAGCATCAATAGTTGAAAGAGAATCAACTAATAGCAGTTTGTTGGGTAAAGATTTTTGATAAAACAAAAGGTTATCATAATCTGCAAAGTTAAGTTGTTAAATTTACCTTTGTCGTAAATGGAACTCATAATTCTTTTATGTTAGAGTTAATTGTAGTGTCAATATGCTCCAAGTCTATCGTAGATATATTTATTTAAAAGAAAAATATTATTTAAAGAATGTCCACAAAACAAAATCTTAATCTTGATTCATGAACTAGCATTTAGGCGAAAATAAACCCCAACCCGGAAGGAATCAAGAAAACTTTCGGTAGTCGGCGTACGGTGGGGCCGTCCAATCAATTCCATTACCACATGCAACAGGAAGTGGTTGGAGAAATTTCGTGGTTGAATCCACAAATGAAGCGTGCTCGAGGGGGGCATTGAGGGCTAACAGACAAGAGTGACCTTCAATTTCCAAGTCGGACGACGGCTGTAATTGTAAACAAGAGGCCCAAACATACGTAGAATCGAGAAGTATGCGTTCGACACATATCAATAATTCGACCCAATATATGTTTGCCACATACAAAATCTTTCTCTTTGTTCTTTCTGACTAGTCAACGTGAATATCTTCAAATTTCGTAAACATTGAATATGCATGCCATGTAAACACGAATAATCGGTAATCAAATTAATTACACCAATTTGTTGCCATAAATGTCATTTTCTTCTCCTAGTCCATTTTGATACACAGTTTATAGACTTGGCAACTAATAGTAAACCATCCTCTAGCTTTCACATAACCATAGTCTCAATTAATCAGTGTGGACCTAAGCCGATCAGCTTGAACAAGGCGGAAGGTCTACATGCAACAGACGACCGATCAAACCAAAACTTCAATCCAGAAAAATCATCGGAAACCAAATGCAAGACCTTGTTAGTGTGTGAGATCAGACATAAGAATCATGAAGAGGAGGAGTTCTTCCATTTTGTGCTGTTTGTTCTTTACCATGTCCTTGCTCGTATTCCTAATCCATCTCTCCTTCTTCCCAAGATCAACTTACTTTCATTCGTCGAGGAATCCAGGTACGTGCACCCAATCTCACAAATATTTAATCTGATTTCGTTTTATTCGACTTGATAATTACAAACATATAAGATCTAATAAACCATTGAAAAGGAATGAAGAAACATAACACATTTTACACCGTAATGTCTATACAGAGAAAGATAAGTACAGCAATTGCAATTATGATTGTTATTGGCACAGATATTTTCACAGAATTAGCAATTAATATGGCTTTTTCACAAATTGAAATCTTTTCTTGCTTTTTCTTTTGTATTCTTGTATATGGTTTCAGAAATTAAATTTCAGAAGCCAAAGGTAATGAAGCGGGCCCCATTGCCTATACAGGCAAGCCTAATCAGCTGTGACCGTTCTCATTGGACCTATGATATCTGCAAAATCAATGGTCCAACTGTTTTAGACCCAGCTGCCTCCACATTCTATCTCGTGGACCCCATGGCAAGATCGACCCCACCCATGGTGGAGACGATCAGACCCTATCCAAGAAAATGGGAAAACTTTACAATGGCAAGAATCAGAGAGCTTGCTCTCACTTCAGGCCCATCAAGCCCTCCATGTGAAGCCCAGCACCGAGCCCCAGCTTTGGTATTCAGTGCGGGAGGGTACACCGGAAACTTCTTCCATGAGTTCAGTGATGGCATCATTCCTCTTTTCATAACCGTCAATTCTGTGTACCCTAATAATCAAGACTTTGTTCTTGTGATATCGAAAGCTCGTGATTGGTGGGTTAGTAAGTACGCAGATGTGTTACAGGCTTTCAGTAAATACCCTATCATAAATCTTGACAACAATACATCTACACATTGTTTCTCTAATGCCACACTAGGACTCATTTCTCATGGATTTATGACAATCGATCCCACATTGATGCCCAATTCAGCAAATTTGAACCATTTTCATATGTTCTTAGATAGAGTTTACTCTTCAAGTACAAATTATTTACCTAATTTGAACATATCAAAATTGAGACCACGACTCGTATTAGTGAGTCGTAGTGGTAACGTTGGGCGCGTCATTTTGAATCAAAATGAAGTGAGACAATTAGCGCAAAATGTCGGTTTTGATGTCATCGTGTTTGAACCAAAACCACAAACCCCATTGCGGAAAACTTATGCATTGATCAAGTCAAGTCATGCCATGATCGGAGTACATGGAGCTGCACTCACGCACTTCTTATTTCTCCGGGAAGGTGCAGTGCTGGGACAAGTGGTGCCGCTAGGTATAGAATGGGTAGCAAAGACATGTTTTGAAATTCCGAGCAGGGTTATGGGGTTAGATTACATGGAGTACAAAACTGGATTTGAAGAAAGCAGTTTGATAGACAAGTATGATAAAAATAGCATGTTGGTCAAAGACCCATCTGGGTTCCAAGGGAAAAATTGGTCAAGTGCTATTATGGACATTTATTTGAAAGAACAAAATGTTAGATTGGATTTGGCAAGGTTTAGGGAATATATGGAGAAAGTATATTACAAAGCCAAGAAGTTTATGGAGACTGAGGGTTAGTGGAATGTATGTTGATTATTTTAAATAAATATAATGCTATATACAAATCAAGATTCATCTCTTATTTCCTTTTGTTTTTCATTATTTTTTTCAAATATTAATAAAAAAGAATTTGTTTTTCTCCATTATTCATTCAATGAACTATAATAACCAAACAACTATTCCAAATTTTTGTGAATTTTGCACCTAAATTGTAGATCCTACTGTATGATATTATTTGGCAATCAAAACACAAGTTTGGAGTTCATTTGTATTATTGTGTAGACCACTTAATGTCTATGTAGATGTCCGAATATATTTAGTAGGAAATTTTGTATCAGTTTGGTTTTTTTGAAAGTAAATAGTAATATTTTATTGTCAATTTAGAGGTTATCACAGTACCATTGAGTAAGAGTACATAAATATTAGAGATTTTACATCTTAATTGTATTGATATATTGGTTTATATGGTTTTCTTTACATTTGTATATTTAGTAGAAACTTTGCTATGTTAATGATAAAATTGTCGAATGCATATATATCATTTAGCAAAGTTGTCATTATACATCTTACGACACTCATTTAAATTTATTAAATAAAAATTAACTTTAGCCGCACTTAATTGTGCTCCACCGGTAGAGCATTCTCGGGAATGCCTTGCATACAGAATTCGAGCGGCACCCTAAGTCTTAAGTGAGGCCGTCCAAAAAACAAATTTAGAGAAATATATTGATGTAATGTACTTTCTTTATTCATGGTTTAGGTTCCGTTTTCGGGTTTATTCTATGGTTTGCAGATTCACTTATACTCTGGGTTTGGATGTGGGGTGGCAGCCGGCCGGCCGACCATTTGTACCTGTCAGTTCCATGGGAAAAAAAGATGGTCGGAGAAATTGAATCCGAACATTAAGCCGTCCTAGATGGAGCCAATGGAAGGGGTAACACACAAGAGTCCGCCAAAAATTGTCAACTCCGATATACAACCTGTGAAAATAAACGTGCCAAGAACGCTCAACTTTGGTTTCTTCTGACCCTTCCAACCTACCATGTGCAAAATTTGGATTCCTCGGTGACGATACATAAGAGAGTAAACGCAAACTCAAAACAATGGGTCCTGGTGGAAATTTAGATGATTTAGATGCTCTATTTGAAGAGAGTGAATCAGATACTCTAATTGAAGATAGAATTCTAATGGTATCGTCTTCTCATGAAGTGGACCAAGCTAACGATGAAGTCTTAAATCAACATTTTGAACATGCAATAGGAACGAAGCTGCAGAAGCTCCCTGAACAGAACTTTTATCAGGATTAATGTACAGTTTTGGTTTCATCATATTTTTTTGACAATTAGGGTTTTCTGGAGATATATGCTTCTTTAAGTATAAAAAAATATAAACAACATATAAAAAAATATGAACAAGAGTCTGTAAATTAAAAATTTATATCCATAAATTTAAAAATTACAATTATATAGATAAAATATTGTAAAGTTATTTGTAATAAATATATAGCTCCATAAAACAAATTTTGTAAAGCATGGGACATGTGAAATTATCACAAGAATCAAACAGCTCACTATCACTTTAGGCCCATCAGACCCACCATGTGAAGCCCAACACGATGCTCCAGCTTTGGTGTTCAGTGCCGGAGGATACACCGGAAACTTTTTCCATGAATTCAATGATGGGTTCATTACTTCATCCCCTTTTCATCACCGTCAATTCTCTTTACCCTAATAATCAAGAATATCGAAAGCTCGTGACTGGTGGGTTAGTGAGTACACAGATTTGTTGCATGCTTTTAGTAAGTACCCTATCATAAATCTTGATAATTATACCTCCACACATTGTTTCCCTAATGTCACACTAGGCCTTATCTCCCATGGATTTTTGACAACTCACCCCACATTGATGCCAAATTCAGCAAATTCCCCCATTTTCTCATCTTCATAGATAGAGTTTATACTTCAAGCAAAAGTCATCCACCTGATTTGAACATATCGAAACTGAGGGCACGACTTGTATTAGTGAGTCGTAGCAGTAGTTTTGGACGTGTTATTTTAAACCAAAATGAAGTGAAACAGTTAGCGCAAAATGTTAGTTTCGATGTCACTTTGTTTGAACCTAAACCAAACACCCTGTTGCGGGAAGCTTATGCATTGATCCACTCAAGCCATGCCTTGACTGGAGTACATGGAGCTGCACTCACACACTTGCTATTTCTCTGACGGGACGCTGTGTTCGGACAAGCGGTGTCTTTAGATATCGAATAGAGGTGGCAGAGACATGTTTTGAAACTCCGGCTAGAGTTATGGGGTTAAAATATATGAAGTACAAAATTGGAGTGGAAGAAAGCATTTTGATAGACAAGTATGATAGAGTAGTGCTGGGTTGATCAATGACCCAACTGGATTCCAAGGGGAAAATTGGTCAAGTGGGTATTATACTATTGTGGATATTTATTTGAAAGAACAAAATGTTAGGTTGAATTTGGCAAGGTTTAGAAAATATTTGGAGGAGATGTATGGCAAGGCCAAGAAGTTTATGGAAACTCAGGGTTAGTGGAATACATGTTGATTTTTTTTTTAACAATGATATGTATTGAATATTTCGAATAAATATAATGCTTATATACATATTGAAATTCATCCATCATTATTTCCTTTTTCCATGAATTCTTCTTCTATATACAAAAAAATTGTTTTTTCTCAAAGTATTTTTATTCAATTATATTAACAAAAAATTGTTGATTGAGTGATTTCAGTGAATTTTACACAAATTTTGGATCCAACCGGATAGAACATTAAACGCAAAAACCTAATTTTGTACTCCGCTTAATGTCTTCGCAGTTGCTCGCATATCGACAACACGCCTGTCAGTTGCTAATTCAAACAACAAGTAGTGAGTTGTCTGGACATGTTTGGGGAAAAAAAACCACTCCAATTTTTTTAGGGCGAAATATTATGGCAGTCTCCGAATTTTGATGTATTGTTCATTTTAGTTCTCACTATTTATTAGTTTTAAATTAGTCGCTCCGTTCTCTTCATCTATCATCCGTTAGTTTTACCTAACAGAAAAGATAAAAAAAAAAAACAAATTTACTCTCAAATTTAAAATATATTTACTCTCTTTTTTTATTAGAATCCATAACCTCAACAAATAAACCCAACCAACTCAAATCAATCCAACCCAACCAAAAAACTCTACCCAACCATTAAACCAACCCAACCCAGACCCTTCTTTTCTTCAAATAGAACGCACTTACCAAACCAGTCCAACACAACCAAACTAGCCCAAACTAGGAGTATAATCGAGCCGAGCCGAGCCGAGCTTTGGAGTGTTCAAGCTCGGCTTGACTAAAATTTTTTGAGCTCGAGTTCAAAATCTTGTTCAAGCTCGGCTTGTTACAAGGCTTGCGAGCTCACGAGCTTGTTCGCGAGCTTTTCCAGCTCGACTTAACAAAGGCTCAAATAAAATCATAAACGAGATTCCAAGTTTAAATTGGATAAAAGTTCTAAAAATAATACATTTAAGTTTAGATTTGTTCAATAAAATCATGTTGAACATTCAGTTGAATAATTAATTATTAGAAGTTTCAATTTGTTTCACAAATTCAACATAATATTAGACCTTATATGAGTATATTTGTACTTTTATAGGCATAGTTGATTAGTACAAGCTTGTACTTTTGTTGATGTAGCTCAAATATTAAATAATATTCCAAACATAATTTTTTTTCCATAATTTAATTTAAAACATATGTAAACATATATACATTTATATATACATATACACATGTATATATATAAACGATCATACAACCGAGTTTGTTCACGAGCATTGTTCATGAACATATAAACGAGCTTGTTCGCGAGCTTTTCGAGCCGAGCTTTTAGGTGTTCAAGCTCGCCTCGTTTATTGATTCGAGCTTAAAATCTTATTCAAGTTTGGCTCATTTATTAACGAGCCGAGTCATAAACGAGCTTTTATCGAGCCGAACACCGAGTAGCTCGCGAGTAGCTTGACTCATTTACAACCCTAAGCCCAACCCAAACCCAAAAATTGTTTCATCTTTAAATAGGTGACAAAATCCCATTACCCAAACCTTAATACATTCCATCGTCCTCCCTCTCTGATTTTGTTAACCACCGACACGATCTCTCTACCCCCGTCCTCTCTTGTAAAGGCAACCACCGATGCGATCTTTCCACCACTGACGCGATCCGTCAACCACCGATTCTATCTCTCTACCGACGCGAATCAGTTTTTGCGTCTCTGTGCTTTGGTTCATCGATTTCAATGAGATTTTAAGCCTCTGCTCTGTCGCCTTTTTTGGCGATGATTGGATTCAATTCTGTTAACCACCGACGCAATCTCTCCACTCCTGCCCTCTCTCGCAAAGGCTAATCAAACTCACAAAGCATGCCACCAAATTTTCAAGGAAATAAATCAAAATGTTCAAGCTTGACGAATCCAGTTTTGCGTCTCTATGCTTCGGTTCGTCGATTTCAGCACGGGTTTGGGCCGCCGCTCCGTCGCCTTTTCTAGCGATGATTGGAGGGAAGCCATTCGGACGGTGGATGAGATGCAAGTTTCTTTGTATTTGCTTTCGATTTGAAGTTTTGATTTTCTTTAGTGATTAAATTTGTAATATGTCAAGTGTCTGGATGCAAGGAATTTTTGGACTGAATTCATTTTTATTGTTCATTTTAGATTCATTTTTTATTTTGATAGGTGACAAAGATCAATGAAAGAGATTTTGAAATTTTGTTCATTTCAAATTTTTTGCTTTGTCTTGATTTTGTATTTGCAGATCTATAATTTTTGATGTTTAAATGAAAAGATCTGTAATCTTTGATTTTTGAATGAAAAAGAAGTTTGGATTCTTATAAGATTCATTTTACGGCAGTTTCAGAGGAAGAAACAATGGAGAGAAAACACGAAGATATGGATTCAATTTTTTTTGGGTTTTAATTCAGTGTATTGATATGGATTTTTCTGGGTTTTAGTGCTTGATGTGGATTCAATTTTTTTTTAGTGATGAGAGAGAATGAGATAAAGAGTTCTAATGGAAAGAGGAGTAATGGAGGAAAGAGAAAGAGAGAGAGGGAGGAGAGAAGTTGATGGAGAGAGAAGGAGGGCATTTTTATTATTAAATTTTTAAAATTAGTAGGTTTTATATGGCACGTCAAAAAATCTGATATTGCAGGTTATATTTGACTAATGATGATAGGCGAAAGGACCAGAATAATTAATTTAAAACTAGTAGAGATCAAGATGAATAATACACCAAAACTAAGAGACCACCATGGATTTCCCATCTTTTTTTTATTGGCAGTAACCACTCCGATTTTTCATGCTGTGAGTCTTTCGACCTTTGCTTCCGCCATTAATGGAGGAAAGAAGAAAGCGAGTGAAGAACGAAGCTTTTGCTTCTAATTTCAAGCTTCGAGCTTCAGTTATCCGGAACCAAGTTCTGGATTCGATAGGCACGCTCTCTTCTCAGCTTTTTTATTGTATTTGCTAAAAGAAATATTTTTCGAATTACTTGCATTAATCGTTATAATTTTAAATTTGAGCAGCTTACACGTGCGTCGTGATATTCTAGCTGTTGTGTACATTCAGTCTCCGTTGACTGTCACTTTACCTATTCGCTTAATTTGGAACCGATTGCTAATAGCAGCATTTTGGTTGCATTCTGTATGGTATAATTCAGTTGATATGTCGATAAACTCTATATTTTTGGAACAAATAATTCAATGAATGGATTGTAAGATCTTATTTAACTTGATAAAGTCTGATTGTTGTGCTTTAATTTGGATTCGGTAAAGTTTATATGTCAAATGCATCTCTAGCAGCATAACTTAAATTGTTAAGTACACAATGTTCAGAAATCTTTGCATATCTTACTTACATTCTTCTGAATTAATAATTACAGTCACAAACTCATGAATCACAGATCCTGTTATTCTGTTAAAGCTTCACTATGTTGATTTGATGTTACCATGAGAAGTTAATGTGTCTGGGGAGCAGTTTCAGTCTTTTACTTGGGTGTTTGAGCCCTTTTGACATGGACTATCGAGTGAATCCGTTCCAAATTCTTATCCTTTTGTAAGCAATAGGTTAGTATTAGTTGATTACATTCCAAACAAGTTGATCTAGATTATAATGCTGAGTGATTGAATTGTCGAATTTTGGGTGTTCAAAGATGCTTTGACAGTTTTAGAAAGCAATTTCATTCGGTTCATGTTTGCATTAAACCATTTTCAAGTCTATTGTACTTCATTTGCTATTGACTTATTATATTCTCTAGAGTTGTGATTCATGACAGTTTGATTACACAGATGGTTCTAAATTATTATCGATTGAAAGTCATGATATGGAATATCTACTTATGAAGATACCATTTATGGCTCAAAGAAAATTTCTAGTTCAGGATTGAAGATACCAGACGCAGTTGGTATATGTTTAAATATGTCCATGAGGTTTTCATTTTTATTGATTGCGTACTGACTGATATTCTAACTAGTGGCTTAGTGCTGGAGTCAACTTGAGTTGATTGAGCCAAAACTTGTTTGTAAATGTTGTTTGGTAGGTTGATAAGAAAAACTGAAAGGCCAAACGTTCTATTTGACCATTTTGGTTACATTGTTGAATAAACAAATTCATTCGAAAGGAAATTTTGTTAATGCATTGTATGAAACATTTGAAACAGCTAAACACTTCCCAGAGATCAGTTTTGAGGTTGTATGGAGATATAAATGCTAGTATTTTTTTTACCTATCTTTTTTGTTTATTGGAAGATGAAGTAGGATTTCAGGAGAACCTCTTGTTTAAAGTGAAGGAATGAAGATGGTGACCTATAGTGATTTTTTTTGCACTTTCAAGTGTTAGGTGTTCACATATAGCTTCTTTTTCCTTAGGAAGTTACGACGAAGCCTCCTAACGTCTAACGCATGGAATGTTTGTCTATTTATCTAACATTTGCTATATAACTTGTCACCTAGCCTGTTATTTAACGTCGTTGCTCTTCTTGCTCATTATCAATGGAGGCAAAGCTTTTTAGCACTGCTTTTCTTTCTGGTTCAATCCCCAAACTTTTCTTCGAGGGCTCTAAAAAAACCACCCTACACTTTCCTAACCATCACCAGACCTCTCAGAGTTTTCTTCAATGGAAATAAAAAATGAATGGGTATCATCCTTTTCCATCGGGTAACCAATGCATTATATGCCATTGCTCAAGTGTGTATGCTTAGCATGTTTGTTCCATTCCATAAACTCTAAAGTTAATAAGTTATCCGGAACACCAATTAAATGTGCACTGAATTCTGAACTGTATGGTTTGATGATATTAACATTGTTGTTTGACCACTATCTAATATTAAATTTTATTGCCATGTAGGCACCTCAGTGAAAAGGTGGAAGAGAGCCAGGTGCTGACTCTAGATAGTATAAAGAATTCCTTATTTCAACAAGAGGATAGCATTATATTTAACCTTCGGTTGAGGGCTCAGTACTCTTTCGATGTGGATACATATAAAAATGATGCATTTTCCATGGAAGGTTTCCATGGGTCATTGGTCGAGTTCATGCTTCTGGAAACTGAAAAACTTCATGCTTAGGTAACTCCTCTATAGATAGGAAGTTGAACAACAATTCTGTGGCATGAGTTCTCTTATGGGCTCTCTTTTCAATTTAGGTGGGCAGATATAACAGTCCCAATGAATGCCCCTTCTTTCCTGACCATGTAGCAAAGCTTATGCTGCCCTTTATGAAGCTCCTACAGGTAAGCAATTATATAATAGTCTCAACT
>CAODLS011270906.1:0-11143 GCA_948243855.1 Flueggea neowawraea | reverse complement strand
GTTCTGAGTTGATTCTGATTATTTAGCAGCGACAACATCAACAAAAACAAATTCAGATAGAAAACTATTTCACAAATTTTCCACATTCAAAACTTTCAACAAATAGAAATTCATAACCCATGCTATTTAAAAAATCTTTTCTATGAAATCGAACCTTTCAACGATTACAAAGTCATAAACCAACCTATCTCAACAATCTTTTATGTGCATTTGAAGCTTCCCATCATAAAAAAAATGCAATACCTGTTCAATTTTCTACAAAGCAACGACGTGAGTGGCGAATATAAGTAACGAAGTTGAGAACAACGAGCTTGAAGGAATGACACTGCTAGGCTTAATGACAGAAGATGGCTAAGAACCGTATGCAAGGGACTTAGTTTGATTGTCTTCAAGCACTTGTGGGAGATAGATTGGAACACTTCATTCCAGATGTCACGACCCATTCCTGGGACCGTGACTGGCGTACGAGGTGAACCATCTGTGGGAGCCTAGCCCATCTCGCACAAGCCTCAAAAACACAAAAACTATAAACCCATATATTTAAATCATTTTAATAAAACCGTTTTCAAGAAAATCATATATATATGATTATAAAATATATCAAAAATCAATACAACATAAATCGCAAATCCAATATCCCTAAAATAAGACCCACAATAAGCGGACTGCATAACCCAACAGTATATCGGAGTGAAGCATCTAATACAAACGAAGTAGCCTCGGCTACTAACCAAAAGTATTTGTCTCATTGGGCGGGGATGTCAAAAGTTGTCGAGTCGAATCAACCTACAAGATAGAAACAAGGCAACACAGAAGAACAAAGGGGGTCAAACCCAGTGAGTGAGGGACAACACTCCAGAGTGCCTCATAAGTGCCTCACAAATACTGGTTTGAAAACCGTTGGAAAAATAACACATTCTCTTATAACACAGGAATGTATATATATATATATATATATATATATATATATATATATATATGTATACATACTACATACATAGTATGATTTCAGAAACACATTTTGCAAACGTTTACACCCAAAGGCAACCAAATGCGCTTTGGAAAAATCTATACTACTAGTATCATAGTAAAAAACAATGTATACGTATTATGGGACCGGTAACAATCACGGTGGGAACTGCATCACTCAACCACCTCAATAATGATTGTGGACTGTGTCACTAATTCGGTAACAAATCATGTGTCGGGCCAGGGCACATGACTATCGACAACCCTGATAGCTAGGTCAAATCATACCCTAGTATACCAAAGGCTACGTACCACGTAGCAAAGGTGTCCCATAATCAAAAACCATTATCTCAAAACAATCTATGCATTCAGCATAAAAAACAGTCAAAACATATATATCAATGCATATATGTAATTCTTTTCCAAAATCAAACAGTGAATATTTTATTCACATAATCCAATTATCCAATTAATCAATCCTTAGATTAGTCTGATTTCAAATAGGTGTTATACACATAAGAAACATAACCAGTTTCAAGACACAACCTGTGCATCTAAAGATGTCATCCACTCACCTGGATGTCCAAGCTCTAGGACCCGGTACCACTGCCAGATGACTGATCTCGCTAACAAGGGCAGGAAGCTGAAACAATTATAAAAAATAATAGTATATCAGAAACAATGATGTACGAGACATTGGTACTGTGACTGTACCCAAAATGTGTGTAAATGCATATGTAACCCTCAAGTCGCTCAAAATCCAATCCGAAAGTGAATCCATCACTTTCGACCCAGAACTCGAAACCCATGTAAAATTATAGTTTGGTCCCCGACCAATGTAAAATTATGTTCTAGTTCTCGAGACTTGACATATTACCAAATAGTCCTCAAAACAGTCAAAATCTCCAAAATAGTCCTCAGACTCTCCGAATTCACCAATTACAAAATGTCACAATTGGTCCCTTAGAACCACTATTTACTCGAGTTAGTTAGAGGCTAACTCGAGTTATATGTGGTCTGGTTTACTCGAGTTAGTCAAGGAATAACGCGAGTAAATCATAGCTTATTTTACTCGAGTTAACCAAAACTTAACTCTAGTAAATCTGAGCATATCTTACTCGAGTTAGCCAAAATGCTTACTCGAGTAAATCACTTACCCAGATTGTCCAGTTCGACTAAACACTCAAATCAACCGATAAAAATCACTTTTAAACAACTACATTTACTCTAATCATCCTCTAGAACACGAATTTATACTCAAATCCATCAAAACAACTCGGAGTCTCTCCAAATCACCCTAAACTGAGTTGATCAAACCAATTTGAACCCTAATACCTTAGTATGCATAATGTTGCAGAAATCATGAGGAAAAAAAGGATTAGAAACAAGATCTTACCTCAAGAAACTCAAAGGAAGTGCTGGAGAACAACTTGAGAGTGATTGGAAGCGTCTGGGAGGACTGGATTGGAGCAAATGCCGGATTTCAGTTTGGATCTTTTAAAGACGAAGAACACCAAAACGTGTCGTTCTACTTTTCCGTAGATAACTCGAGTTACACAATGATTAACTCGAGTTATATGGACCTCGTCTAACTCGAGTTACAATTTTGGATAACTCGAGTTGTATAGGGGTCACACAACTCGAGTTACCTCTTACTCTAACTCGAGTTATCCACTCCCTAGAATCGCTACTCAAGGTTCCAAAACACAAACTCTACATGCTCATCAGCATTATCGACTATCAATTAAAACTCCACACCCCTTAATAAGAATGAGCATCAACGATCATCAATCGAAACTCCAATCGCTATAGAGAATATAGCTAAAACAGGCGAGATATTACATACTTCCCTCCTCAAAAGAAATTCGTCCACAAATTTTGAAATAGAACTAATCGAAGTCCTTATCAACTCTAGATCTCCCGTAATAGACCTACACCAAAGTCTAGGCTAGCCGCCTTAAAACATAGAGAATGCATACCCAACACTCAGTCTACGTACAAATATGCAACATAATGATGCAAAAAATAGAATGAATTGTAAAGTATGCAAAAACACAAAAAGACACTGACCTAAGGATCAGCTACGCTGTACAAGTGCAGATATATGTGCTGCATCTCCTCCTCGGCCTCCCAAGTGGCCTCCTCAACAGAATGGTGCCTCCATATCACTTTCACTGAAGCAATCTCCTTGTTCCGCAGCCTCTTCACTTGTCGATCGACAATCCTCACGAGATCCTCATCGTAAGATAAGTCGGATCGGACCTTCACAAACTGAGGTGCCAGAACATGAGATGAATTAGGAACATACATCCTAAAAAGTGATATATGGAACACCGGGTGAACATAAGCAAACTCTGGCTATAATGCCAACTCATACGCCATGACCCTAACATAGCCTATGACTTCAAACGGACTAATATATCTCGGCTCAATTTGCCCTTCTTTCCAAATCTTTTAACTTAGTACATTCAATGATCTTTAAATGAATTATAATAAGAGAAATAAAAATTCATTTTTTAATTAACCACATTAGTAATATCCTGCCCGTTCCAGCTATATTCCCTATAGCGATTGGAGTTCCGATTAATGATCATTGATGCTCATCCTCGTTGAGAGTGTGGAGTTTTTATTGATAGTCAATAATGCTGATGAGCATGTAGGATTTGTTTTTTGGAACCTTGATTAGCGAGTCTGGAGAGTGGATAACTCAATTTAGAGTAAGAGGTAACTCGAGTTGTATGACCCTTATACAACTTGAGTTATCCAGAATTGTAACTCGAGTTAGACGAGGTCCATATAACTCGAGTTAATCATTGTATAAATCGAGTTATCTGTGAAAAAGTGGAACGGCACGTTTCGGTTTTCTTCGTCTTTAAAAGACCCCAACCGACTGAAATCAGTCATTTCTTCCAAATCATTTCTCTCAGACGCTTATCTCTCTTAAGTTGTTCCTCAGCACTTCCTTTGGGTTTCTTGAGGTAAGATCGTGTTTCTAATCCTTTCTTTCCTCATATTTTCTATAAGATTATGCATACTAGGGTATTAGGGTTCAAATGGGTTTGATCAACTCGGTTTAGGGTGATTTGGTGAGATTCCAAGTTGTTTTGATGGATTTGAGTATAAATTCGTGTTCAAGAGAATGATTACAGTAAATGTAGTTGTTTAAGAGTGATTTTTATAGGTTGATTTGTGTGTTTCGTCGAACTGGACAATCTGGGTAAGTGATTTACTAGAGTAAGCATTTTGGATAACTCGAGTAAGATAGACTCAGATTTACTCGAGTTAAGTTTTGGTTAACTAGAGTAAAACAGGCCATGATTTACTCGAGTTATTTCTTGACTAACTCGAGGAAACCAGACCATATATAACTCGAGTTAGCCTCTGACTAACTCGAGTAAACAGTGGTTCTGAGGGACCAAATTGTGACATTTTGTAATTGGTGAATTCGGAGAGTCTGAGGACTATTTGGCAATATGTCAAGTCTCGATGACTAGAATGTAATTTTACATTGGTCGGGGACCAAACTGTAATTCAATGTTGTTTTGAATTTTGGGTCGAAAGTGATGGATTCAATTTCGGATTGGATTTTGAGCGATCTTTGAGGGTTTCATATGCATTGCACGCATTTTGGTACAACCACAGTAGCAATGTCTCGTACATCATTGTTTCTGATATGCTATTGTTTCTGATAATTGTTTCAGCTTCCTTCCCTTGTCAGCGAGATCAGCCATCTAGCAGTGGTACCGGGTCCTAGAGCTTGGACATCCAGGTGAGTGGATGACAGCTTTAGACGCATAGGTTGTGCCTCGAAACTGTTTCTGTTTTTGATGTGTATAACACATATTTGAAACCAGACTAATCTAAGGATTGAATAATTGGATTATGTGAATAAAATATTTACTATTTGCTTTTGGATAAAAATTACGTACATATATTGATATATATGTTTTGACTGTTTTTGATGTTGAATGCATGGATTGTTTGATATAATAGTTTTTGATTATGAGACACTTTCGCTACGGGGTACGTAGTCTTAGGTATACCAAGGTATGATTTGACCCAGCTATTAGGGTTGTCGATAGTCATGTGCCCTAGCTCGGTACATGATTTGTTATTGGATTAGTGGCAGAGTCCACAATCACTATTGAGGTGGTTGAGTAATGCAATTCCCACCGCGATTGTTACCCGTCCCATAATATGTATATATTGTTTTTGAATATGATACTAGTAATATCAATTTTGCCAAAGCGCATGTGGTTGCCTTGGGTGTAAACGTTTGCGAAACGTGTTTCTGAAACCATACTATGTATGTAGTGTGTGTGTGTGTGTGTGTGTGTGTGTGTGTGTATATATATATATATATACATTCATGTCGTATACGTGCATGTGGTAGTTTTCCAACGGTTTTCAAACCAGTCTTTGTGAGGCACGTGTGAGGCACTCTAGAGTGTTGTCCCTCACTCACTGGGTTTGACCCCCTTTGTTCTTCTGTGCTGTCTTGTTTCTATCTTGCAGGTTGATTCGACTTGGTAACTTTTGACATCCCTGCCCAGTGAAACAGATACTTTTGGTTAGTAGGACCCTTTTGCCGGGCTACTTCATTTGTATTAGATGTTTCACTCCGATATAATGTTGGGTTATGGAGTCCACTGGTTGTAGGTTTATTTTGGGGGATATTGGATTTGCGATTTATCTCTTGTTTTGATTTTTGATATATTTTATAATCATATATATATGATTTTCTCAAAAATGGTTTTATTAAAATGATTTAAATATATGGGTTTATAGTTTTTGTATCTTTGAGACTTGTGCGAGATGGGTCGGGCTCCCAAAGACGGTTCACCTCGTACGCCGATCATAGTCCTGGGAATGGGTCGTGACACACATTGAATGTGCTTTTATTATGTATAAATTTATTAATTAGTTAATTACAGTGAGTTAAGTTGATTTAATAATCTATTATTAAAACTTAGTTAAATATTAATGAGAGAACTTCAAGAGACATATAATTAGTTTTAATTTTTAAACAAATTTATAGTTTTTAATAATAATTTAAATAATATAAATAATGTATTTTAAGTCATTAAAATAAATAATTTACAATTAAAGATAAAATTACAGCCACTAGCAATTGTTACTACCATTATTAGATAAATTTTGATTCGTATAAGTTAATTTTTATAGATGCATTATACAAAAAATATCAAAAACCATACTATTTTTTCCATGTAAATTATTTTGTTGAATAGAAAAACAATAAAACTCTTCCAAATACAGAAAATTGCTCTTTGGTGTAACATAAGATCTATTGATTTAATTGACAAAGCGAAAAAATTATTTAATAAAATTATAACATACTTAATATGTATACCAGATAAAATGTCGCACATCAAAACTATCAATCATAATTTTTTTACAATTTTTATATTTTAACAATTAAATTTTGTAATTATATTTATAATAATCTAGCTCAAGTAGAAAAATAGTCTTCCAATGACTAGAAAATATATAATAAATTAATAAAAACAACGAAGATAATCAATACAATTGTCGTATTTTAAGATAAAAACGTTTCATATTTTTTCATTTGACTTAAAAAGTTTAGTGCTAAATTCTTTATTCGATCAAATAACTTTATTTGATCAAATATCATTATTTTTGACGCACAAACCAAATACTCTTTTGAATTTTCTACATTCAACGTAATCATCAAGTACTGCAACTTAATAATATGAACTCTTCTTCCTTTAATAAGTGAAATTAGATTTAATTTTTATATATGTAAAAGTTCTAAAACTTGATAGTAAAAGTTTTGTCATCTACAAATGTTTCATTCGAATTATTAAGATATTGAAAACGTCGAATACCTAGAGGTGTGTCAGAGTATATATTTTTAAAAATATTTTGTAATATTTGAAAGTAATTCTTTAAAATATATCAGAATTTAGGATTAATCATCATATTATATACAATATATGAATTCGATCAAAAAAGAAGATCAAAAGACACTCTAAAATTTCTCCATTAATTTTTTAAATTTTATGATAATTTATAAATTTATAAATATTTTTTTATATAATTAATTTAATTAATATTTATTAAACACATTAAATGTATTTTTATTATGTATAAATTTATTAATTAATTAACGTGAGCTAAATTCATTTAATATTCAAGAGACATATTAGTTTTAATTTTATATTTAATTGGTAATTTTGTAAAAAATTATAGTTTAAATAATATTTTAAATAAAATAAATAAGATATTTTTAAATTCATCATAAGAAATAATTCACAATTAAAGATAAAAATATAAGCCACTATCGATTATTACTATTATCATTAGATAAATTTTGATCTGTATAAGTTATTTTATATAGATGCATTCTATAACAAAAAAAATATTTAAAAAATCATATTAATTTTCCTCTAAACTATTTTGTTGAATAGAAAAAAAAGTAATTCTTCAATAAAAAATTATTCATTATCAATTATATAAAATCAAAAATTAAATACACAAATATGAAAAAATATTTTTTAGTATAACTTAAGATTAATTGATTGAATTGACATAATAAAAATTTATTTAATAAAATTATAATATACTTAATATGTATCGAACAAAAAATGACACATAAAAACTATCAATTATAATTATTTTATAATTTTTATATCTTAACAATTAAATTTTATAATTATCTGTATTATTTATTTTATATAATTTAAATTTAATTAAATTTTCAATTATTTTTATTAATCATAAAATAAATAAAATAAAATACTATGTGCTTCTAAACTAAGTAAACAATGAATTGCAAAAGGTGGAAGCACTCTCTTTCTCTCTCCCCCAACTTGAAGAAGCAAAGTTCATACGGAGAGAGAGAGAGAGAGAGAGAAGGCACTTTGAGTCGCCATAAGCGCGTCTTATTGCTGAAGTAAAAAGCCCACCTGCACTTTTTTAATCTCTATCTTCCATGTCCCTGTCTCACAGGTCTCCTGTTCTCTCTGTCCTTATTACTTTTCTCCCCATTCTTCTCCACTTCTTTTTCGTTCTTTTCTATAACCCGTTAGCCACCGCCACCAACGAAAAGCAAATACTTCCTCCTCCTCCTTCCAACCAAAAAAAAAATGTTAAACCCCTCTCAATACCTTAATTAGACTCTAATTTTTCTATTCAATTAAGTTTCTTGATTTGCTGATATGGGTGTCTTAGATTCTTGTTTCGTGGTGTTTCTTGTTGTGGTTCTTGGACTGCTCTTCCAAGTTCAGTCACAAAACCTGACATGCAACCAGCATGATTTGGAGGCTTTGCAAGATTTCTTACAAGGGTTACAATCAAATGTTACCGGTTGGGACAACACTTCATCCTCAGATTGCTGTAACTGGCCTGGAATTAGTTGCAGTTCTGGCAGAGTTACCAAACTGGAGCTTCCACTTCGGAGATTAACAGGCAAACTTGGAGAAAAATTGGGGAAGTTGGATCAGCTCACAACTCTCAATCTCTCCCACAATTTTCTCAAAGGCTCACTTCCTTTCTCACTCTTTCAATTGTAAAAACTGGAAGTTCTTGATTTGAGCTCCAATGACTTCACTGATTCAATCCCACAGAGCAATATCAATCTACCTTCACTTACCCATCTTGATATTTCCTCCAATTTGCTAAATGGATCACTTCCTACACTTATTTGTCAGAATTCGACCAGAATTAAAGTAATTACCTTGGCTGTAAATTACTTCACTGGTAGGTTATTGGGATTTGGGAACTGCAGTGAGCTGGAACATCTGTGTCTTGGCATGAATGATCTCTCTGGTGGTATTAGTGAAGATATGTTTCAGCTTCAAAACTTGAAGCTTTTGGGTCTACAAGACAACAACTTTTCTGGGACTCTTAGTGCTGGAATTGGCAGACTTCTCAGCCTGGAACGATTAGACATTTCTTCCAATAACTTTACAGGTGAAATCCCTGATGTTTTTCACAACATGCCGAGATTTTGGTCTTTTGTTGGTCAGTCCAATCATTTTGTTGGTAACATACCCAAGTCCTTAGCAAATTCTCCATCCCTGAGTTTGCTTAATTTGAGGAACAATTCGTTGGTGGGTGCTATCAATCTCATCAATTGTTCTGCCATGGTTAATTTGACCTCTCTTGATTTAGGTTCCAATAAGTTCAATGGTTCTGTGCCTAGTAATCTTCCTTCTTGTAGGCGTTTGAAGAATATTAATCTTGCCCGGAACAATTTTACTGGACAAATCCCTGCTAGTTTCAAGAATTTTAATAGTCTCTCTTATCTTTCGCTCTCTAATATGAGTCTTGTTAATATTTCATCTGCCCTGCAAATCCTTCAGCAGTGCAAGAATTTGACCACTTTGGCCCTTACCTTGAATTTCCACAATGAAGCATTGCCTGCTGATCCGAGTCTGCGTTTCGATAACTTAAAGGTTTTTGTTATTGCTAGTTGTAGACTCACAGGATCTGCGCCCTTGTGGTTGAGGCATAGTACCAAATTGCAGTTGTTGGATATGTCATGGAACCGTCTGGCAGGAGATTCCGGTCTGGTTGGGTGATTTTCAGAGTCTCTTTTATCTGGACTTGTCAAATAACACGTTTACTGGGTTAATTCCTAAGAACTTGACTAGATTGCCGAGCCTCATCAACCGGATTATCTCATTAGAAGAGCCTTCACCAGATTTCCCGTTCTTTATGAGACGAAATGAAAGCGCGAGAGGCTTGCAGTACAATCGGGTTTGGAGCTTTCCACCAATGCTAGACCTCAGTTATAACCTTCTTACTGGACCAATCTGGTTGGAGTTTGGGAATTTGAAGAAGCTCCACATTTTGGATTTGAAAAATAATAGTTTGTCTGGAACCATACCTGGTGAATTGTCAGGTATGACCAGCTTGGAGTCTCTGGACTTGTCCGGAAATAATCTTTCGGGTTCCATACCATGGTCCTTGGTGAATCTTACCTTTCTGTCCAAGTTTAGTGTTGCTTACAATCAGTTGTCTGGGAGGATCCCTACTGGAGGTCAGTTCATGACCTTCCCTAACTCTAGCTTTGAAGGGAATGATCTATGTGGTGATCACGGTACTCCAGCTTGTGCAGATCAAACCTCTAGAAATATCCGAAAGTCAAGAAGAAATAAAGATGCTATTATTGGAATGGCTATTGGGATTGTATTGGGAACATGTTTTTTTCTTGCCCTTATGGTTGTGATTGTATTGCGGGCACATGGCCGAGGAGAGGTTGATGCAGAAATGGAAATAGCTGATGCCAGTGAAAAAGAATTGGAAGATATTGGATCAAGGTTAGTGGTTCTGTTCCAAAACATGGAAAACTATAAAGATGTCTCCATGGACGATCTTCTCGAATCTACCAACAACTTTGACCAAGCAAACATCATTGGCTGCGGAGGTTTTGGTCTTGTTTATAGAGCCACCCTTCCTGACGGTAGGAAGGTTGCTATTAAACGGCTGTCTGGTGATTGCGGTCAGATGGATAGAGAATTTCGTGCTGAAGTTGAAGCCCTCTCAAGAGCTCAGCATCCAAATCTTGTTCATCTTCAAGGGTACTGCATGTTGAAAAATGATAGGCTTTTAATATATTCCTACATGGAAAACAGCAGCTTGGATTATTGGTTACACGAGAAACTTGACGGACCACCCTGTCTAGGCTGGAAAACCAGGCTCCAGATTGCTCGGGGAGCTGCTAGAGGGCTTGCTTATTTGCATCAATCATGTAAGCCTCATATCCTTCACCGAGATATAAAGTCAAGTAACATACTTTTAGATGAGAAGTTTGAAGCTCATTTGGCGGATTTTGGTCTTGCAAGACTCATGCTGCCTTATGATACCCATGTGACAACTGATCTTGTTGGGACATTAGGCTACATTCCTCCTGAATATGGCCAAGCTTCAGTCGCTACTTATCAGGGAGATGTATATAGTTTTGGAGTTGTTCTTTTGGAGCTTCTCACTGGGAAAAGGCCTATGGACATTTGCAAACCAAAAGGGACGCGGGATTTGATCTCATGGGTTGTTCAGATGAAGAAGGATAACCGAGAAAGCGAGGTCTTTGATCCATTCATCTATGATAAGGAGCATGATAAGGAATTGCAGCGGGTTCTTGAGATTGCGTGTCTCTGCTTAAGCGAGTTCCCAAAAGTGAGGCCTTCGA
>CAODLS011270526.1:0-12135 GCA_948243855.1 Flueggea neowawraea | reverse complement strand
AATTAAGCAAGATGAGTGATCAATAGGAGCATCATTAATCCTTTCTAACAAAGCCTCATTCTCAATTTCTAAAGATTTGTTCTTCTTTTTCAAAAACTTGTTGAGTTTAAGCATTTCTTCATAATCATGATTCAATGACTCAAATGCAAAAACAAGTTCTTTTTTAGGAGAATCATTTACCTCATTATCCTCCTCATCACATGAGTAGGAGCTTTGAGCCATGAGAGCAAGGTTGAGTTCTTTATTGGCCTCATCATCTTCTTCCTCATCACTCCAAGTGGCAACAAGGACATCTTTCTTCTTGTTCTTCTCATAATGTGATTTAAAGGTGGGAACTCTACAATCTTTGGCATAATGTCCCGGTTTTCCACACTTGTAGCAAGAATCATCACTTTTCTTCTTGTAGGATGAACTCTTCTTGTAGTCATCTCTATTTCCCTTGTTCATGTCTCTCTTTCTTCTTTGCAATAAGGATTTGTATCTCCTTAAGTTCTTTGGATAGAGAGCAAGTTCTTCATCCTCTTCATAATCCTCTTCTTCTTCCTCATCATCACTAATTGCTTTCTTTGCTTTGAAAGCCAAGTTTTTCTCTTTTGGTTTGGCCTTGAAGCTTATATTCTTCAAGACAATCTCATAGTTAATGAGAGAACCAATTAAGGCACTAAACTCCATTTTGTTCAAATCTTTTAATTCCATAATAGCTGTAACCATTGCATCCCATTCCTTTGGAAAAGATCGTAAGATCTTATTGACTTTATCACTACTTGAAATTGGCTTTCCAAAAAAAGCAAGAGGGGAATCGATCAAGCATACTAGTGACGTTTTCTCCTTCCTTCATATTGAACAACTCATAGTCATGTAGCATCATATTGATCTTTGTCTCCTTGACTTGAGTGGTTTCTATATGAGTCCCCTCCAACATTTCCCAAATCTCTTTAGCATTATCACAAGATGAAATTCTATTGTGATCTTCCGGATTCAATGCACAATACAAAAGTTGAGTTTCCTTGGAATTTGTATGGAGTTTCTTCTAATCTTCCTCACCAAAATCTTTGTACTCCTTGATAGAGCCATCTTTATTCTTTGGAATTTTGGGACCTAGAACAATCACCTTCCAAGTTTCTATATCATAGAATTGAAGGAATACCGTCATCTTTTTCTTTCAAGAGTTGAAGTTGGAACCATCAAAGAATGAAGGATGATTTACTGCATAACTTTCACTATGCATTCCGATATTCAAAGCCATCTTAAATCCTTAACTCTTCGGATGTTAAGCCGCTTCAAAAAAGAGCCCAATCTCTTATACCAATTGTGGAGTCACTAACCACACTAGAAGTGGGTTGAATAATGTGGTAATAGAAGCTTTGAATTTTCTTTGAAAATGAATGCGATAAAAGAAAGAACACCAAGAACTTATAGTGGTTCGGCCAACTCGATGCCTACGTCCACTACCTAAGTATCACAACTTAGGATTTCCACTATCAATCTCAACAAGGATTACAACTTCACTTTCTAGCTAAGTGAGAACTCTTACACGGTTCTTGATTCTGGTTCAAGAATAAAAACCAACCTAAGGATCTACCATTTGATCCCACTCACAATCACTCTTGAAATGTGTTTATAAACACTCACCAATGATAAGTGAACTAGTGATACAAGCAATAAAGATAGCAATGAAAGAACAATGAACTTGTATAAATAAGAGAGAGAAAATCAAGGCTTGAATGCTTGGTTGTTGTTTGGAATTAATGCTCAAGTGTTGTTATCTCTTTTCTGAAGTCCCATTGATGTATTTATAGCTTCTCATGTCCAAAGAGCCATTGAAGGATTGAATTGAGCCGTTGTGAAATAGAGAAATCGAGCATTAAATGCTTCTGACAAAGCATCTTACTCGAGTGAACATTTCTTGTTACTCGAGTGAGCCATTTCCCAAAATTCTATTTTTACATCACCTTACTCGAGTGATATAAATTTCGGACAAATGGAGCCACCAACTCTTGATATTGTAGCTCTGAATGTGTCAGTCACAGGTGAATGATGTTATCTTCAATGGATTACTCGAGTGCTCAAAAGTGTTATTTGAGTGATCAGGGCAATGGATTACTCAAGTGGGCTTTTATGTGTTACTCGAGTGAACTGACACCTGGATTACTTTAGTGAAGCTCCCTATTACTCGAGGGACAAATGCATCCAGTGGCCTCTATGATGCATTACTCGAGTAAGTGTCAATGTGTTACTCAAGTGAGACGGTGCATGAATTACTCGAGTGAGTTTCTTCTTGTTACTCTAGTGAAATAAACTGCTAAATGTTACTCGAGTGGACATGTTGTTTACTTGAGTGAGTCGTTGCTAGATTGCAAATTTCAACAAAGTATCAAACACCATTTTGTTTATCATCAAAACATAAAAGGACTTAAATGTTAAACACCCTTGGTTCAACATATTCCAACGGTCACAAACTCCAAGGAGGATATAAATAGACATCTCCAACATCAGAAGAATAGAGAGAATCAAAGAGAGAAACCTTGGGCCAACTTTGCTATCTTTATTTCTCATTATTTCTCTCATTCTCATTTAATACCCACTCTTGTTATTTTCATTTGTTATTATTTTTGGGTTGGGTTGAGCATATAATCTGTGTTTTGGGAACACAATTTGTAACAATCAAAGTATTTAATTGAGGGTTGTATAGGTTTTCTTTTTGGGCCTTAGAAAAACAAGTGTGGTTGCTAGTGAGCCTTAGAAAACTAAAGGTGAATTGTTTCCTAGTTGAGACAGCAAAAACTAGAGGTTTGGTTTTCTTGTTTGGTCCATAAAACAAGGTGTAACAGTTTGCTTGTTGAGCCCACAAAAACAAGTGATGTAAACGGTTTCCCTCCACCCGAAAGTGAGGAGATAGTGAATTGAAATTCTTGAGTGGATCTTAATGAGTAGATGAAGGTCCAGGAGGACCGAGCCGCTATAAATTGAGGCTTTATTTTCTCTCTCCCTACTCTATTTACTTTCCTTTATATTTGTGAATTGATGATTTTATTGCTTCCGTATTTAAGTTTGATTTTACTTGTTTTAAGATTTGTTATTTGGTTTAATTTGCAAAAGTTTTAAACAAAGTTTTTAACTTGATAAAAATCCAATTCACTCCCCTCTTGGATTGCTATTTCTTATTGGGACCAGGACTTTCATTGTTGACAGAACATAATAGGTGTAAAATAGGTTCACAAAAGTGCACAACAAAGGAAGCAACAAAATACAATTCTTACGAACTATGGAAAACACTTTCAAGCTCAGTCTCACAACATAAAAAGAAATTCACAATAGTTTACAATAGTTCATAAAAATCACAGAACATGGATCAACACTCCAAACTAACGAAAACAATCCAACACACACACATATTAAGGGAAAAAAGTTGGCAGTAGTTCACCTCTGTTTACCACAACACATCTAACACATATACACGTCTAACACACACACACACACACACACACACACATATATAAATTCTGTTGTTAATAAAATATTTTCCACTTGTTTTTTTTTTTGTGTGACTAATGTTTATATGATCCATATCACACAGGCTCAAATGGATTGCGTTCAATTTATCCTTCAATAGAATGGAGTATGGGATGCCAATGGAAACTTCAAGGACTACAAAGTCTCTAGAATCCTATTACCATGCACATCAAACTATGAGAAACTGTGTAAAATAATATCACAAAATTTGGATCTAAATAGGAACTACACAACCTTCAGTATCATGTACAAAATTCAAGAAGATTAACATGCATTCAACATTGAGAATGACTTCAATTTGGCCTTCTACATAGAGCTAAAAAGGAAAGAGGCAAATGTCATGAAGTATCTACTATGCTTGACAATTGTTGCAAAGGACCATTTGCTCAACTAACCAGAAGACAACGACAGCACAATGCTAACATTTGCATATCTGATTAGAACGTAAAATGAAAGTGCAACAGCGATTGAGGATTCCACATTGGCATACCTTCCTGAAATGCTTCAAGTTACTGATCAAATCGCAAAAGATAGCATTAATTACATAGAGTCACAATATGACCATGATGAAGCTAACATCACAAACGGTAGTGAATATGAAAGTCCTCTAATCATAAAGGACATATTTTTCTTCAGCTACAATTAAACAGCTAAACATGCTATCAACCATTATACGTTGCAGAACTATTTCAACTTCAAAGTTGACAAGTCTTGCAAAAGAAACTACTTCGTTAGCTGTATCGACAAAAACTACAGTTGGGTATTCAAAGCATCATCAATATTCAACACAAATATGTTCAATGTGAGGAAATTTTACAATGTGCACAACTTTTCACTCGAATAAAGGTTTACAGAGCACCGCCAAGCATCCACCTTTCTTGGAAATATAATCAAGCAGAAGTTTGCAACAATGAAACAACCTTATGGACCATTAAACATTCAGGAGGACATAAAAGACAAATATGGTATTAAAATCAACTACCAAAAGGCATGGAGAGCAAAGGACAAAGTAACAGAACTAGTCTTAGGCAAAGTTTCCAATTCATATCAAGCTCTGCCATCATACATTTACATGTTGAAGAAAACAAATCCAGGAACATTTACAAAACTAAAAACAGCGGAAGACAGGTAATGTCTAAAATAACTTCCAAATGGTTTATTTGAAATTATTTTAATTTTTCATAGTCCACAACAGTTCATAATAGTTCTCAATAGCCTATTGTTCTACTTTATTTTGGAAAATTTGAACTGGTTCACAGGAGTTCACACTAGCTCACTAATGTTCATATCATTATATACTAGTAGTTACTTAATGTATTTTTAAAATATTGTAGGTCATACATGTATGTATTCTTTGCTCTCTATGCATCAATCGAAAGCTGGAAACATTGCAAGCCACAGGTTGTGGTTAATGGTGTCTTTCTAAAAGTTGCATATGGAGGGACATTAATATCAACTTGCATATATAATGCAATAGGAAAAATTCTACCAATAGCTTTTGTTGTTGTGGATTTGGAAAACAACAACTCGTACAAGTGGTTTTTCTAATATTTCAGAGAAGCATTCAGTTACAGAGAAGCTATGTGCATAATATCTGACAAAAATGGCTGAGAAAGTTTATCCAGAGGTTGGACATTACTTTTGCATCTACCACCTACTCAATAACCTGAAGATGAAGTTCAAGCACCATGAGGAACTCAAAAAAATATTCTTTTGAGCTGCTAAAGTTTACAATAACAAACAATTCAAACAGAAAATGCAAGAATTGGACCAAATGAATGTTAAAATTGACTTATATCTCAATGAGGTTGGTTATGAACGGTAGGCAGTAATTCACGTGAAAGAGTACAGAAGGCAGGCAATGACATCAAACATAGCAGAATCATTAAATTCAAGAAACAACAAAGCAAGGGAACTACCAGTGGTTGCACTACTAGAAGCATTGAAAAGCATGTGCCAAGAGTGGAGCCACAATTTTAATACAATTACACTTCATATAGTCACAAATCTGACTCCAAAATACCACAAAATCTTATTCACAAGAATGATTGAATCCAAAAAATTGTCTATAAGTTCTTTTTCCTCTTTAATATCCAATTTGTTTTATTATTATTATTTCACAATAGTTCACCACTTGTACACAAAAATTAGCCAGCTTTCACTAACGTTCAAAAAAGTTCACGTGAAATCACAATATTGATTTTGCAGGTCAACCCAACATCTGACATGGTATATCATATCATCAATAGGGACAAAAAAAATCACTATCAACATGAAGGACAAAGCATGTACATACAAAATGTTCTAAGCGGATGAACTACCATGCAAGCATGTTGCTGCTGTCATAAACAAAAAGATTTGGGATCCCTACTAGTTATGTTCATATTACTACAAGAACGATACATTGAAAGCAACATATGCAATAGTTATAAATCCCATTTCATCGGAGGATCGGATTGGAATACCAGAAGATGTGTTGGAAGAAGTTGTGGGCAAACAAATTGGAAAACTGAAGGTAGGAAAACCAAGGAAGAAAATGATAAGATCATGCTTGGAGAAAATAAACTTAAGAAGATGAACAACAAACCTCATTTCTTGTTCTAGTAGACCATTAATAAATTTTATTGGAAGAGGATCAAATCTAGGAATCTTTGCAAGCTTAACCCGGTATTTCTTGGAACGCCACACACCTGCAATCTCCAAGAAATACGACAGAAGGACATCGTAACATTGTAAAGTTATAACAATAGATGCATCATGCCCTGCATTGCGTATGGAATTATAAACAAAAAGACATATACGCTTAAAATCAAGACAATCCAGTATCCAATGGTCAATAGTATTGACAGGCATCAACACATAATCAACATCTTTCCACACTTTCCCATAAGCCAGACTCAAACCCTTGATGTAGTAACCAACAACATCCTCCAATTCCAAACATGTAGGATCCTGACCAAACTCATTAAAAGTATTATACCACCATTGAAGATAAATGTCGAAAATATCATTGGTAGTTGTGAAGTTCTTTTTGCACTTTCCATACTTGTATTTCTCTCTCATGTAGTAAAGAACAATGTTTATATGATGCATCACAGAAAAACAGGAAACAAAATTTATTAAAAGGGTTCAACAAAGTTCATAACCATTTACAAATGTAAACAACACATAAGGAGATATAATCTATTAGAAGTTCACAAAGGAGCACAAAAGTTTGCAACTACAAAGTGTAACAAAATAATAAAGATAAAACTATTTAACAAACTCATTCATATTGTTGAGTCTAAATTCCGACCATGATAAAAAAAGATCGAAAAACCAAGTCATGCTACTAATAATATCAACACCAAACACAAAAAGCAAGTTATAGCAAGTCTTTCTCTTTTAATAAAATTGGAGCCCTTGAGGTTTCAACTTTTGAACCATCCATCTCGTCATTACATTAAAGCAATAAAAATTCAAATCAAATATTGATTTTACCATCAAAATATTTAAAAATAAAACAGATGTAAAAAACATACATGTCTTTTCCTTCCTCTCCCGGCCATGGAATACCTTCATCCACCTTAATAAAGGTATTCAATTGAATGAGCATTTCAGTGTACATGTTATCATCCAAAGCATAATTGTTGTCAAGTGGGTACCCTCCTTTAAAAAACTTCTTCAATTCAAAAGCGCATACGAACTTCCCTAACTTCCCCATCTTGGCAATAAATGGAGACTTCAACATGTGTGAATGTTTGATTTTATGCTTTGCACGTTCTGCCAACAATGCAGTGGCAACATTCAGAGAATACATGACAACCTCCATAGAGGACCCCTTTAGATATTCACTAGGATCATTCAAAAATGACTCCACATCAAAATCACTTCCTAAAATGTCTTCAACCTTATCATTAGAATTTGCCTTCAAACCACTTACAACCTTTAAAAAAAAGATAAATAAACAAATATCAAAGGCAACTTAAAACAAAATAACAAAATTAGCAAAATAAAAAAAAACATAAAATGATCACAGAAGCCCACAAAAGTTCACAAAAATCAATTGAACATACAAACAAGGAAAAAAATAGATTATTTAAATACCTTTTGTCCAATCATAGAAGCCACTCCAAACACGTTACAGTCACAACTTGTTTCTGGACCATGACCGGCATACAAGGTAAATCGTCTATGGGAGCCCAGCTCGTCTCGCACAAGCCTCAAAGATCAGAACATACTACCAAACCATTTACTTATTATTATTAAAAATGTTTAACGAAAACATTTATCGTTCAAAGCATAAGTAATTAAAATATATATATAAATCAAATGGTCAATATACCCAAAAATATATGTATCAGTAATATCAATGTGAGCATATCAAAAGCCAAAGTGGTAATCCCATAACCCAACAGTATCCTGGTGCGGAGCTCTATTAATACAAAAAGAGAGACTGGACAAAAGGGCGTCACTAACCAATATATGCATCACTGGTGATCAAGATGCGGAATGGTTGCCGAAGTTAAAATCTGTGAACCTGAAATATAGGGATCAAAGTAGACAGAGAAATAAAGGGGGTCAGGGCCTAGTAAGGAATAACACTCCAGACTGCCTCATCCGTTCCTCACAAAGATTGTTTTGAAAACAGTTCAAAACTACCATATGCGATATAATAGGATAAGTATATAAATAAATATATATACACGCTTATACATAGTAGCGTTCAAAATCAGTTTCCAAAACATTCGCAGACAAAGCAAACAACAGGCCCAAAAACTTGTCAAATCAATTCAGAGTCAAAACACATGTCGTACATATGGGACCATATCAAAGGTGTGCATCTGGCACTAAACAAAGGCGACGCGGACTCCGTCACTGATCGCTAGCAAATCATATGTTGGATCAGAACACATGGCCACCGGCATCCTTGGTAGCTGGATTTTCTCAAAGCATTAGTATACCAAAGGCTACTACTCCCCGTAGCGCGGGTGCCCCATATCAGAAAACCAAATCATGTCATACTATTACATAGTTGAATGAACGATGTGTTTGTGTAGAAAGATGATGATGGAAGTTGAATTTGAAGTGAATGAGTTGGTTAGGGTTTGTTGGAAGAGGAGATTTAGGAATTTTGATGTTCATTTTCTCTATCGAAACAATTAGGTGATTATTCATGAAATTAAGCATGTTTTGAGGTTATTTAGGTGATTGAGAATGGATTGCATCGGTTTGGCCGAATTTAGTGTCTTTTTGATAAAATTTATGTCAAAGTGACTAAAATAAAAAATTTCAATTATTTTTGGAGTACTGAATGGTAGTTTTTCAAAACTTGAGGGATTGAATTGTAAAATGCCAAGGCCTTAGGGACTAAATTGAAAATTAATAAAAGTTGAGGGACTATGACTACTATTTTACGAAGCATTAGATTATCCAAGAGAGGGTTAGATACTTGATAGCAATATCACAATAGAATTTCCGACGTCATCGGGAGTTTGGGACTTGCATCCGCATTTCATGCATTTTAGTATTGTCACAGTTACCATATTTGACTTGTGATATGTTTACTTTCAGCTCCGTTTGATTATCGAGGTAATCAGTCATCCACTAGTGGTGCGTAACTGGATTCTTTAGCTCGACATCCAGGTGAGTTGGATGCTATACTAAACACATAGGCTGTGTTTTTAGAAAATTATATCGTTTTTTATGTGTTCAAACTGGCATGAACTCCAAATTAACTTAAGGATCAGTAAATCCTAAAATTTTCTTACGTGAGATATGGAATAAGAAATTTGTACTTAGGGTAATAAGATATTAGTAGTGTTAACCTCTGTAATTAATCATTTTCTTTGCATGCTTGCTTGTTAAAAATATCTATATAAATTATTTTGACCCGGGACAGCTAGTTACAGGGATACATAGGCTTTGGTATACCATTATTTAGTCAAGACCTAATTACCAGGGTAGATGGCAACTTGTGTGTTCGGCCAGACACACACAATTGGTTTTCTAGTGGCAAGGAGTCCACGTCATATAGTCAAATAGGAAACTTTAACAGTTCAGTATGGTCATGTGTTTGATTCTTATATACAACTTTGGATATCAGTTATACTATAAAAAGAATTTTGATTATGCGTAAATGCATGTTATCTGTTATCTCTCCGAACTGTTTCGAGAAATGTTCTTATGTTACTATAAGTATGTGTATGTATATGTGCATGTATAGTACTATTATATAAGTATATACATGTGTGTGGTATTTTCAAAAAAAATCAAAATAGTTTATGTGAGGTCATAGAGTCGCTTTAGTGTGATGTCTCTCACTGAGTATTCTCACCATTTTTTGTGACTTTAACATTTCTAATCATTTTGGTGCTAGCATCCATTTGATAATCTGTGCTCAGTGAGACACTTCATTCAGCTAGTGAGTGCCCTTTTGTCCAGAGTCTTTATCTTTTTGTATTAGAGCTCCACACAAAGATACTAGTTGGTTAATAGATGAAGATGATTATTTTGTTCAAATAAGTTTACTTACAATTATTTTTCTCCACATTTTGACGATATAGTTATATTTTGTTACTAAGTAATATTACCTTTAATTTTATGTTTACAAATGTATTTGGATTTTACATACTATTATTATAACTTAAATTAGCTAATATACTGGTTTAATAATTAATTAAGTAAAATGAATTGGGTAGATGTTCTGATTATCCAAGACTTGTGTGGGATGGACCGGGCCAATGGTTCGGTTTGCCTCGTATGTTGGTTACGGCTCAATCCGGGTTGTGACAATCGAGTAGGACACTGAGGTAATGCACAAAATCATCTTCTTAATTGACTAGCAAAAACCAAGCCAAATTAACATAACCTTGAGGAAATCTCACTCTACCGGGTCATAAGCCTTACTCATATCCACTTTGAGAGCCATCATACCTACATTTACATTTTGTTTTTGCTTTATAGCTCAAACAACCTCAAACACTAGAATAAAATTATCCGTAACCAATCTTCTTCTAACAAAGGTACTTTGCTCTTCAGATTTAAAATTGGAAGGATTTATTTTAATATGTTAGCTAGGACCTTATAAATCACTTTATGAAGGATGTTGCTTAAGGAGATATGCTGAAATTCTTTCATCTTAATTTGGTATTTGTTCTTCAAGATTAATGCAATCAAAGTATCATTGAGAGATGGAGGGAGGTAACCTTGATTCAATATGGTAATACATATCTAGACATCATTCCCAGCCACATCCCAAAAAGCTTGATAAAAACTTGGATTTTAACTTATCCAAACACATAGCTTTGTCCAGGTTCATTGAGAATATGGCTTGTTTGATCTTTTTAGAGTAACCTATGTCAAAAGCATTGTGTTTTTTTTTTTATTTTGTTATTGTCGTCTGAAAATTTTCCAGAACAGGATCTAACTCTGTCTACTAGCATTGAAAGGACTCTAAAAATAGGACTAGATCAACTCTTTTAAAGTTGAGCTCCACTTACACTCCTGACCAATATCAACAAAGTGAAAAGCTGATACTTGTTCCTTCTGGTTGTGGCTAATCTATGAAAGAATTTGGAATTTTTGTAACCCTTTTGGAGGCATAGGTTATTTGATCGTTGTCACCAATAGGCCTCAAGCTGCTCATATAACACAAAGTTCAGCTGCAATTTCCTTAACCACTCTAATTGACCCATTATTTCTTCCCCTTTTGAGTTGGATTAATTTCTTCCTCTTGTCAGTAATTCGTGATTAGAAATCTCTTTTCCAATTCCCATCCATGCCTCAAGTTAACTGGCACAATATTTTAGTTTCTCTTTGACTATATGATCACCTTATTCATTCCAACAATAAGTCACTATTGATTTGTACCTCTCATCCATCAACCATTGGTTTTAAAATCAGAATAATCTTCAAGGTCTATTATCTCTGCCAACAAATGATAATAAAGATGGAAGATCTGGAACAATTAAAGTAGTGAAGGCACGGGAGAGTCAAACCACTGCAAGAGACAGAGAGAAAGGGCCGACCACCCTTGAAGGGTTGGATCATCGATAATGAGACATTCGACGACTAGGGTTCAAGAGTGCACTATAACACAATGTTGAAACGAGAAGACTCCACCAAAAGCCAATGTTCAAAGACATTTTGAGACAATGTTTTTGTACAAGAAAAACCAAAATTTTATGATAATATTGTATCCTTTCCTTTAAAACTATAATTACTGAGGATTTATTTTGAGGAAATTACCTTGTGAGTCTACGTTTATTATTATAATTTCTATTGTGTCCATAAGTGTATTAAAATTTCTCAAATGCTTGAAGCAAAATTATAATTTCTGAAATGTCAAAATACAAAAAGCTCTCACACTCTTGCAACTCTTTCCTGATCTGACAAGACTTGCATACTATTCTCCTCCTCTCTCTTTCTCTTTCCTTATCCCCCTCCCTCCCTCCCTCCCTCCCTCCCTCCTATGTCTCTGTGTGTGTGAAACTTTAAACTGTCAAACACAAACTATATAATATAAGTAAGGGAGGGCCTAGATCTGTGACTCTTTTTATAACAGGAGCCAATGAAGAAGGAAAATGTTTGAAGTAGACCTAGACTTTGGCTTTATGCAGGCAAAGAAAGTCCCAATAAGAA
>CAODLS011270406.1:0-17745 GCA_948243855.1 Flueggea neowawraea | reverse complement strand
TTTCCTAAGGTATCTTTCATATTGTTATGAACAAAATACTTACAGCAAAAAGTATGAAAGTAGGAAATGTTAGGCTTTCTAATTTTCGACAACTCATAAGGTGTTTTGTTGAGTATGGAAGGCACATAAGCCTTATTAATTATATAGCATGCTATATTTACAGCCTCAGCCCAAAAATACTTGGGCAAATTATTCTTATTTAGCATTGTCTTTGCAATTTCTTGCAATGTCCTATTTTTTCTCTCAACAGCTCCATTTTATTGAAGTGTCATCGAAGCAGAAAAATTGTGCAATATTCCATGCTTCTCACAACAGGATTCAAATGGCTCACATATTCCACCTTTATCACTTCTAATCGAAGTAATAGTGTAGTCTTTTTCATTTTAGACTTTCTTGCTATAAGATGCAAATGCATGAAAAGCTTTATTTTTATGTGCAAGAAAAAAAACTCATCTACAATTACAAAGCAATAACCTTTTCCACCTAAACTCAATGTACTAGAAGGACCAAATAAATCCAAATTCAGTAGTTCCAAAGGTCTAGTGGTAGAAATCAAATTTTTGCTTTGAAAGGATGATTTTGAATGCTTTCTTTTAACACATGCATCATACACTAAATCCATTTCAAATTTGAGATTAGGCAAGCCCTTTACTAAATTCTTTCTAAAAAGTTTTGAAATTGCATATATGCTAACATGTCCTAAACTCTTATGCCAAAGCCAAGTATCATTGTTCATAACTGAGAAGCAAGCCTCATTAAAGGAATTGGAATCTAACAAGTCAACCACATAAATATTATTTTGCCTCAAACCAGTAATTAAAGCGTTACCATCAACATCATGAACAATGCATTTATTAGGCTCAAACACTACTTTGCAATTCATATCATAAAGTTGACTAATGCTAAGGAGATTATGCTTCAATCCATCAACAATTAAAACATTTTCAATAGTTGGATTAGGAAAACATTGCTTTATCTCTTGTCATATGGTGAGAGTAAATTGAGAATAAAAATTGCTTCAATCCTACAATTTTACCTCTTGCATTATCACCAAATGTCACATAGCCTCCATTTTTAGGAATAAATTGAGAAAACATTGTTTTATCCCCTATCATAAGGGAAGAGTAGTTACTGTCCAAATACCAAACTTTTTTCTTTACCTTGGCTCTCAAACATACATTCAATGACACATCAAATTTTTGAAATTGGTACCCAAGCTTTCTTGGGTCCTTGTAGGTTGGTTATAACTATATTGGGAAGGATTGTTTCTTTTGGAACCCAAATATTTTTGGTTCCAACATTCCTAGTCAGTCTCAATTTACAAGTATAAGTAATATATCCATGATCACCTCAAAAAGTATATGCATTATCAATCATGGTGCCTTGTTTCATAAAAACTATTTTTGAAGATTTGCTAGAGGTGAACATATTGTAGCCTAAGCCATGTTTAGACAAAATTTGTATTTGAGAACCCAAAGGTTTGTCAAAGTTTTCTTTGCCCTTGGCTAGCTTGAAGGTAATTGAGGAAAACTCATCAACATCTTTCTTCAAAAGCAAGTTCTCATTCAATAGAGCATCTTTTTTTCTAAAATCTTCACCTTAGCCTTAAGATTTGCAAAATGTTTTTTCAAACCAACATATCTAGCACCAAGTTTTTCAATCTCATCACTCAAATCATCAAATGCATCATGTAACTCATCAAAAGTGTAAGAATTACATACCTCATTGTCATCTTCACTTTGGTCATCATTCTCAATAGCCATTAAGAAAAAAATTGCAATTTTCTCTACTTCCTCTTCTTCTTCCGAGTGGGATTCATCACTGTCACTCCACATGGCATTCATTGTCTTTTCTTTATTCTTTTTAGAGTATTTGGAGTGTTTTTTAGCAAGAGGAAATTCTTGCTTCATATGACCCGGTTTGTTGCAAATTATGGGATTGTCCTTCTCGAAGTCCTTATTGAAATCCTTCTTAGGCTCCTCTTTTGAAGCTTGATCCTTGTTATTTTTCCAATACTTCTTCTTTCTCATGAACATTTTGAACCTCCTTGCATACATGGATATTTCCTCATCTTCACTATTTTCATCTTCCTCATTGATCTCATCAACAACTTTAGATTTCAGAGTCATTCCCCTTCTTCTATCATTCTTTGATCCTTCTTCGTCATCTTCATGCAAACCCATCTCATGAGTAAGAAATGATCCAGGAAACTCTTCCAAAGCTAGTATGTTGAGATTATTTGCTTCCAAGATAGCTTATTTCTTTGAAGACCAAGAATTTGGCAAGGCCCTCAAATCTTCCTCACAAGTTCAGAATTGGAATAGGTCTTTCCAAGAGCTTTCAACCCATTCAAGATGTCATTAAATCTATCAAACATCGCTTAAATGCTTTTTCCTTCTTTCATCTTGAACAATTCATACTTGTGAACAAGGAGTGACAATTTGTTCTCTTTAACTTGTGAAGTGCCTTCATATGCGATCTCCAAAGTCCTTCAAATCTCATGTGCAGTTGAGCATTGCTAGACTTTGTTAAATTGGGTGTTGCTTAGAGCACAAAATAGGATATTTAGAGAGACAAAGTCAAGAATCAAATTTGCAAAGCTTGGGCACTCTCTCAAAATTGTCTATACCTAACCTCTATTCTGGGCAGGTCTATTTATAGACATTCTCCCAAACGTACAGTTGTAAATCCCAATATAACGGTTGTGGGAGAATTGCAAAATGTTGTATTTAGTTATGTCAGCCTGTGCCACGTGCGTATCATAGGAACTATGTGCATAGTCCATGATTCCATCAGAATTGTATGCACGGTGCATTCCCTTTTGCATGCATAGAAATGAGTCTAGTAGCCACTGCTTGAATTAATCTGATACTAGGTGGCTACAATGAAATTTGAACTTCTTCTGTGTGCGTAGCGCTTCGGTCTTGTGCACTTTGCATAATCTTCTACACGCATTGATGTTTTTCCAAGATCACACATTTGATTCTTCGCGTGAATGTGTCAGAGAATATTCAAATTTAAATTCCCAAGAAGCATCTTGAATTTGTCAGTATTCTAAAGCCCCATCTACGCGCGTAGCATAACTTTTTACATGCATAGCCTCTTCAAAGATGTCACCTTGACTATTCTGTGCTCACTAATCAAGAGTAAAACACGTCTTTACTTTGTCTTGTGAGCCCTTTTGAGTTTAAATTACAAACTTGTCTACATGCATAACATATTCTTTTGTGCGTAGTATGATGCTATCTTCAGATCAGTGAGCATTGCATCTCTACTACATGCATTGGTCTCGCTTCTATGTGCACAACAAAGATCTGGGCCATTCTGCCTTGTGATGCAACACGTCTATGGGCACTGTAGTGCCTACTACGCGCATTCTAGCTGTTCTACGTGACTTGTTTGCTCTTTTAAGCACATAATGTTGATTCAAGAAAACACAGAATGCATCTAACATGATCAACGTATATAGATCATAGTTCAACGCGCTTAGAGGGTTATATGACGTGCACAGTTTAACTATTTTAAATATTTTGTTAAATCATCAAAACTTAGAAGGAATTCACAAGTTGACCAAACTTGTTCAACAATGTGTTCATATATCAGGTATTTTTAGTAACCAACTAGCCTTTGACTTAGATATTATGTGATCTTGCAGACTACCAATATTTCTTCCTTTGATGCTTAACTATTATTTTTATAGTTAAAAGCTTCTCGTAGTGGCTATATGTGCTTACATAATTTGTTGTCCTTGTGGAAATAAGCATAGCTAAGAGTGTTGTTGTTCGGACTACAGTGTATACTACGATAGGCTTCCTGAGGGAAGCTCCTCATGTCGATGTCCATGGTTTCAATATCTACCATCGAAACCATCTTATATTGGTAAGTATTACTTTATCTATAAATTGCAATTGTCTTCTTAGTTCCTGCTGCCTCTTCTTAAATAGAAAGGTATTAGATTTTTGCTCTTCAGATTAATTGTTTGGTCCACACAATTAATGTGCGACTATAATTTCTACGAGGTCGATTATGACTTAAAATTACTATTGCTGAAAGAAATTTCGTGAAAAATCCTCATATTAAATAATGTGGAAATGTTGCCTGGCGATTTTTCTTGAAGCAACTTTTCAACCGAAATCGGGAAAATTCTTTCTTTCAAGCGAAGCAACCGAAAGTCTTTGTATTATTGGGTTTATATCTGTCAATTTGGATAGCGATGTAAATGAGTCGAGCTATTCGTGAGTTACTCAACGTTCATTTCGATAAAAGCTCGTTAATAAATGAATCGAGTTTGAACAAGATTTTAAACTCCAATTAATAAACGACCCGAACTTGAACATCCAAAAACCCAGCTCGAAAAAATTACGAACAAACTCGTTAACAAACTCGTTTATATATATATGTGTGTGTGTGTGTTAAATTAAATTAAGAAAAATATGCTTGTTTTTGGAATAATATTTAATATTTTGGTCAAATCAACAAAAGTGTGAGTTTGTACTAATTGATCGTGCTTATAAAAGTAAAAGCATGTTCATATAAGATTTAATATTAGGATGAATTTGTGAAACAAATTGAACCTTCTAATATTTATTGGTTCAACTATATGTTCAACATGATTTTATTAAACTAATATACACTTAATTGTATTATTTTTAGAGTTTTTGCCAAATTTGAATTAGCAAATATTGTTTACGATTTTATTTGAACATTTGTTAAGTTGAGCTCGAAAAACTCGTAAACAAACTCTTGAACTTACGAGTTTTATGACGAGTTGAGATTGAACAAGATTTTAAGTTCGAGAAAGAGTTCGAATTCAAGTTCGAGCTCTTTAGTCTAGTCAAGCTTGAACACTCCAAAATTCGATTCGGTTCGACTTGATTACACTCCTAAATGTGATGATATTTATTCGATTTGGAGGTGGACTTGCTCAATAACTTGTATGTTCATTTAAAAATTGAAAAATGAAAAATAAACTCTTCAATTTATTCTTCAATAACTTATTTTTTCTTCCATTGAAAAATATTTGTTTTACCAAAAAATCAGATCTTAGGTTACCGTAAGTTATTTTCTTTCTTTGTCTAGTCCTAATAATTTTCTGAAATAAATTTAAAATTGTACACCTAAAAATATTTTAAATAACCAAAAAAACTAAAAATTTGCCTTATTTGTCGTCTCTTCATTATCACCCAACCAAATAAGTCCAAGACATCTAATCGTAAAAGAGGCTTTTGGTCTATTATCGAGGGGGGTCACACGTTGAAAGATTTTTTTATCCAACATCCAGGTAGTGTTGACAATAACATAATAACAATAGTAATCCTTGGTGTTTTGGAGTCATTTAATTCTATTAAAATTATTAAATTGTCTTACTCTAATCTATTTTTTAGGGGTACTTTTATAAATTGTTAGAGACAATTTTGTACACTAAATTGAGTTTAGAAAAATATGTCCCAATTTAAAACAAATATGTTTTTTCTACTCGGCAATAAGGTGATAGTCAATTGTTCACATGACAATAGTGTAATAATAATAAGTGCTTATGGAAAGTGTGCCATTATTGTCAAATCAACACTTAATTAAAAAATTAATAACATGCTTATTTATAAAAAATGCTTTTTTTATTCAAATTTAAAAATTCCGATTAAAAGATTGTATAAAAATTTACACAAACCATTAATGTACAGGTGCATGTGATTCAGCAGCCAAATGCATGGAGAAGAGTGGAAGGTATGATTTCCGCATGACAACTACCACCTCTGGCAGTGGGATAATATAGCAGATTGTCCTCTTATTAAACAAACAAATTCAAGGATTACATGTGTTGAAAAATTGGGTCCGCTTATAACGTCAATAGGTCGAATGAGGTCCTTCAGTTATCGGATTAACTGACGAACTTAACTAATAAGTAATTAGCTGCAGACCTTTTAATTGGGTTGGACAAGTTCAATTAATTATCAAGCCCGAAATGATAGCTCAGTTAATGGAAAGATCTAAAAAGATTGAGAATGATCTTTCATTTGGTAGGATGTACATAAACTAAGATGAGAGAGAGAGAATGATAAGAAGAATAAGTAAGAAAAAAAAGAACGAAAAAAATACGTTCTTCCACCCAACCCCCCAAAAAAAAAAACTTATGTTTTATCTTTTCTCTCTCTCCACCCTCACCAATTTCACGTTCTCTTCAACCTAGAAGGAAGAAGAGTTGTATTCTTCTCTAATCAATCTCAATCCTAAGGAGAAGGATCTTAGACTGTGCATAATTAGTTGTTCCCATTTATAGAGGCTATGGTTCAACTATAGAGACCTACATTGATCTTGTCAACCTGTTGTTCTTTGTGGTTCTAGCTGGTATCGAGGTTGGTACTCAATTTAATCTTTATTTTTGTTGTTTATACTGTTAGTTAGTATGCTTTTTTATACTCCATCATTGGATCAAAGCATTAGGACAATTTTCTAAGTTTTTTATTGAAAATCTGCATGTCTCTGTGTCTGCGAGTTGTTATGTAATTTTTATCATTCGAATTTTTGTTGTTTTGGTTCGATTTTTGTGTTGAACAGTGTAAACCCAAAATTTAACAGTGTCAATTTCAAGAAACCAAGTGCACTAATATACTCATAAGGCTCAATTACATCACCTGCCAAAATTTTGTCGAAAAATTCTATCGGGAAGGCCATAAAATATAACGACAACTGATTTGGTATGGTCTGCGAGGTGGAAAATTCTCATTGGATAAGCAAACCACATGGACCAATTAGATTGCGACACTTGGCAGAGGTCAAGTGATATTATTGTTGACTGTGCAACCGTGTGCACTATTTGGACGAATGATAGGACGACATGTAGGCTGCCAGAAGATCAACACGTGGCGATGGTGATTGGACTTCCACGTCAATCGCAACATCCACTAAGGAGCCGACATGTAGCACATGATTTCGAAGTATATGTGGACCAATAGCACGATCACACGTTTCCACCATACCACAGGGTCAGCACCACATAGACTGCCACCTGTTCATGCCACATAGTCACATAGACCCATTCAGAGTCTGACGATGCTTGAGCCACGTACACCCACATGTGGCATACAGTGCTCGTGGGCCCATGACAACGCTTGAGCCACGTACACCCACGTCCGACGGCGCGTACGACTGATTCTTATGTCCAATTTTTTCCAAATTAAAAAAAAAGGTTTTACATTTTTCTGGATTTTTGGGATATTTTGATTTTTTTTGAAATTCAGAACCAATTTTTCTTGAATTAACTGTTGTTATTAAATGTAAATTAAGTATTTTATATTTGAATTTAAATCCGAAAAAAATTCTTTTATTCATGTAAATTATTATGTATTTTATACATGTTGTCATGGCTACTTCTATTGATTGCATGTTCAATCCATAAGGTGTATCAGTTGTACTAATCCACCTTTTGTGTTTATTTCAGATGGTGAGATACCGAGTCCTTATGGTAGCTAGAAACCCAAAGCTAGAGGTACAACTGTGATGGCTAGGTTGAGATGTATGGAAGAAAACTTGTGGGCCATCAAGTTGGACCACAAGACACATATAGATGACATTGATGGGGTAGTGGCATATATTGTTCGAATGAACAATGAAATTTAGGAGTTTGTATGATGCGGTGGTTTCAGACGGGGTACTGTCCCGAATGGGATGATTCAGGTGGTTTTTACATCATTCACCAATTTAAACCTAAGAATGTGGTTTTCTCTCTCCATGGTCAACGGAAACTGTAGAGCCACCCTTAGGAGGTTCTTATGTAACTTGGCTACGAAAGGTGTACTCAGGCATTTGTAGCCTAACCCACCCATGGTCTTACGTAGTAGCTATGAGGTTAACCGCCTGCGACTTGGTGGCCTTACATACACTTTTCCTAAGCAGTTATGGCAAGAAGTTTGAGAGTCGCTTCTGAGTACCTTAGTCTATGAATGACGTGTCTCTTAGTATATTGAGTTTTTAGACAAGTTGCTAATTACCTATCATCTTGTACATAAATAAGTTTTATGCAAATGCACTAGGCATCTGTTTTTTTTGATATGTTTATAATATTACTATGTTGGGATGATAAATATGTTTGCTTCATTGATTATTTGGAGCTATTTATTGTGTTAAATTGCTTGATTATTTTGAATGCAATTATTTATATGTTGAATGTTGCTAAATATTATTACATTGCTAATTGTGCATGGACTCACAAATGCAATAACCAACATAGTAACTTTAAGTTAAGATAACGTAGAGATTAAATCCTATAAGTTGGATGAATTGACTATTTACTATCCTTAAAATTGAATTTAGTGTAATTAGTTATTAAGAAAGAGATGGTAATGGGACACTTAGTGTACTATTCAATTTGAAACTTAATTAGTTGCACTTGTTTAATTTCTGAATGGATATAAATGCTTATGTATTGCTATATCTCCTTACTTAATGCAACTTTGTGTTATAGTTTTCTGAAATATGTCTATTGCTTCGAAAACTATTGTTGTCGAGTTTAACAAAAACAACAAGCTGAATGGAAAAATTATGAAATTTGGACGATGAAAGTCTAATATGTGCTTGAGGAGCAAGAGGCTTTTGATCATTTGTGGTTGATTATGGTTGCACCTGAAGAGGGCCCTACCCCTCATATAGGCGTGACCATGAGGCCTACGTTGCTTAAAAAAAAAAAGAAAACCAATGCCCGTATCATCATCCTAAGTATAATGGATGATGATATTGCTATGCAATTTAAAGGCTATGAGTATGCCAAAGATCTCTGGGCTACATTGAAGGAGAAATTCAGTGACGTGTCACTGAATAAGTTTGTAATACCTTGGCCGTTTCGGTTAAGATTCATGTAGCTTTTTGACCAAGTCTGATATGATCTTTGATATAATTGGAGTATTGATTAGATTTTTAATGATGTCTTAAGGTGTTGATTAAGTGTTTGGAGGTGTTTAATAATGATATTTTTATAAGGTTGGGTGTTGTTGAGTCCCTAGAATAATGAGTTGTTTGACAAAACACTTTGTGTTACTCTAGCTGAATTGACCCGTAGATGATTCGAGTTAGAGTTTGGAGAACTCAAGTTATATGGGGGCTGTTCAACTCGAGTTAGAGGAAATGTTACTCGAGTTATATGAAGGATGGATAATTCGAGTAAGCCTCAGTGTAACTCGAGTAAGTCATGCTTCAAGTTTTTGGGCAAATTTAACTCGGGTTAGAGAACCTATAACTCGAGTTAGCCATGCATTTTGGGCAGGTGTCTATATAAACCCCACACCCGAGCACTTCGACTCTCACTCAACGTTCTCACTCTAAAACACTCCAAATCTGTTCCTTTTGCTTGCCCATTGCCTCTCCACAGTTCCACATCGTTTCTTGAGGTAAGATTAAGCTTCTAAACTTTTCTTTTCTTCATTTTTGCGAGATTTTTTCGTAATAGGGTTTTGAACAAATTGAAAGTTGAGCTTGTATTTTCTCTTTTCAATTGAAATGGAAGTTAAATGTGGTTGGATTATGGTCGTTTGATGTCGAAATCATAGGATTCTAAGTTCGATTTTGGAGGATTTAAGCTTTGAACAAAAATGGGTTTCATTGAGGCTAAGGTTCGGTTTTGTTTGAATTCTAGGCTAGATTAAAGGTTGTTTTTGTTAGATTTATGCATAAGAGACTTGAGAGAACATTCATCTTTGTGGGAATTGAAGATTTGATGTTGTTAATTAATGGGACCATATAAATCCAAATTTAATATTGCATTTTCTTGGAGATTTTGGGCTTGTTTGTTGAAATGGGTTATAGATTCATGTTCAGGAGATCGATTATAATCAATGTAAGTGTTCGGGATCGATTTCTATCGGTTGAATCGAGAGTTGGCTGTTTTGGTGTATTTTTCTGTCAAAAGGACCAAAACTTTAATTTTCATGGTTCTGAATTATTGGATGATTAGAATTGATACTTTGCATGTTGGGGATTAAATTGTAATTTCTGAGAGTTTGAGGACTTATTTGGAGATTCTGACTACTTGGTGGATTATTTAGTAATTTTAGAATACTTTAAGGACTGTTTTATAATTTTGAAAAGTTTGGAGACTAAAGTGTAATTTTACATTAGTCAGGGGACCAAAATGTAATTTTACGAGATGTTGGTTTTTGATGCGAGAATTTTAGACCTTCATTCGAGATAGGTTTCTCAGGGTCTGTATCTGCTTTTGCTTTCTGTATTTCAGTACCGCCACAATACCAACATCATGTCTTTGATTCTGCTTTGATAATTGTTTCAGCTTCGTATCCGGCTCATGGAGGTCAGCCAGCCACTAGTGGTGCATGACTGAGCCATTCAGTTTGGATATCCAGGTGAGTGGAATGACAGCTTTAGACACATAGGTTGTGTCTTCCAAAGCTATATTATTTTTATTGTGTCTGAACCCTTGCATGTAATCTGGAATTACTAAAGGATCGAAAATACTAAAATTTGGCTTACATGAAAAAGCCGCTCTGGAATTTATTATGTTTTTGTAATAAATATTTTGTTTGGTGTTTTGATGATTTCTGAAATAAATATTATGTTTTGATATTTATCATGGTTTCGTTAATAAACCCTCTATTTTGGATTTGAAGATGTTCTCTATTTAGAAAAAGTTCTGTTTGGATTTAAGAATAAGTTTTCTAAAACATGTGTTTTATTTTTGGGATTGAATGTGTTTTCGGAATAAATAGTTTGTTCAGCACTTTGAGATATTCTTGCTAATAAACATTTCGGTTGAATGTTTGATACATTTGGTGAATAATATGCATGTTCGACATGTTGTTTGTTTGAATATTTTTAAATAAATATTTGCATACATTTTCGGTAAATATTTCGATACGAGACACTTTTGTTACAAGAGTAAACGTAACATTTGGTATACCAATGTGAAAGCTCAGTTACTAGGGTAGGTAGTAGCATTCAGTTACTATGGTAGGTGGTAACCCATGTGTCTAACTAACACACGTGACTATATGTTCTAGTGGCGGAGGTCCACGTATGCTTTTAGCAGCGGAGGTCCACATATGTTTCTAGTGGCAGAGTCCATGTATGATCCTTGTTTTGGATTTTGATATTGGTCCCATGTCAGATTGTTGGTTTGTATATGTTTTGTTTGGGCATAATAATTTAAGCGAGTCTGTATTATTGCATATCTTGCTGCAGCACGTGGACTACAATGCTCCCGGATATAACTAGATCAGTTTCTACTAGTTACAATCTTGGGACCCTTAGGGTGGACAGAGAGTACTATTTTGAGCATCTAAAGTTGTCGACTGTTGGCCCTTTTGAGTTGGGTACCATTTGGACTCTTAATGTTGCTAGTTTATTTGATTTGATCTAACCAGCACAGTACTAATATAATACGGGTGTATGATCAGTGATTACCAACTCTGTTTATCATCTAGCACGATGTTTTCATGACATGATTAAGAGTTTTGATAGTGTTTGCATTTTGGATAAAATGGTTAGTTTGCACAAATGCATTTGAAAAGTTTCTTTTCTTTTTGGATATATAATATTTGGTTATGTTGACCTTTTAGATATTTTTCTCTGAAATTATTTTGGAAAAAAAAATCAAAGTGATCTTCAATAAATATTTTTTTTGAAAGGAAATATTTTGGCTATTTCGGATTTTGGAAATTAATGTTTTTATTTAATTTATTCATTCAGACGATTTGGTGATTGTTGTTATCTAAATTGTTTGCGAGGATTTCAAAATGATTTTTCGAAACTATTAGTTTGTATTCAGTATGTATAAGTATATATTCTTATATATTTTCATGTGATATATTTTGAACTGTTTTCAAAACAGTCTTTATGAGGCACATATAATGCAATCTAGAGTGCCATTTTCTCACTAGGGTTCTTACCCTTTTCTTTTATGTTTATCTCCTTGGTTCTTATTTTCAGGTATTTTTGGTTGATTGCAATTTATCAGTATTTAACACTCAGTGAGGCACTCTGTAGTTGTAGTCAGTGCCCTTTTGTTCAGGCCCAGTTATTTATTTTGTAAGTTGCTCTACACCAGTATATTTGTGGGTGTTTGATTCTGTATATCTATTTGATATTTAAATATGATTTATTATTTACTAAATATTTTATTATTATGGAAAACTTATGCTTTATTAAAGTTTAGATTTATTTATTTTATTAAACTTAATTGGTTTTGAAATTTTTTAATAGATTAGTATTAGTTCTGTTCTCCGAGGCTTGTGCAAGATAGGCCGAGCTTTTATAGACGGTTCGTCTCGTATGCTGGTCATGGTCCAAAAACAGGTCGTGACAAAGTTTTGGTCTTTGATCACAAAATTTGACATGTACATCTTGATCATACCATGAATAAGCACATCAGAGAAATGAGGAATATGATTAGTAAGATTAGCCATGCCGGTCACAAGCTGAAGGAGGAGCAGAAAATCCAAGCTGTGAATTCGTTCCTCGCCGAGCAGTTGGGATCATATGCAACAACACTTGACGCGTGCTTCTAATGTCCTAACTTTCAATGGCACAGCGCATCATCTTGTGCTCTAGAAGGACTATCTGACAGGACTTAAGATTAATGCTGAGACTCATATAACTTATTTTGGGCCTTAAAAGGGTTCAACTAGTAAAGAGAAGAGGAAGCAAAGACATTCTTCTTCAGGAACAAAGGAAAGGATTTCAAGGGTAAACAAAAACCAAAAGGACAGAAAAAGCAAAAGCAAAAGGCCAAGGGAAGTCCCATTTTTCTATGATAAAATGCTACAACTGCCAATAAAGGGGGCACATTGCTAAAGACTGCAATGTTCCTAAGAAGGTACAAAACCATTACTCCTATTTACATTATCCTTGTGTGTTAAGTGTTGTATTCCTAACTAAATGCCATCCTCAATGGGTGATTGATTTAGGAGTGACTGACCACGTAAGTACAATATCTGAGGCGTATGTATAGTTTCGAAGAATCCTTTAGGGAACAAAGTGGATATATGTGGGGAACAATGAAAAAGTGGAGGTCCAAGGTATTGGCAGTTGTATATTCACCTTATGCGGTTGAAAAACGTTGTTGCTACATGATGTCCTCTATGCTCTGGGGATACGAAGGAACCTGGTCTTTATTTTGTCTTTGATATATAATGGATTTACCTTGTTTTTTGAGAATGATAAGGTGGATTCGTTTTTGGGTGGTACTTATTATGGCTCTGGTTTTACCATAAATGGTTTTATTGTTATGGATATAGAGTATGTAAATAACAATAATGCTAGTTTTTCTTAGTTTCTTCATCATCGGATCGTACTAATGATGTTAACCTATGGCACGCAAGGCTTAGCCACATTGGCTAAGACCGTATAGTCATCTAGCTAAGGCTGGCATTTTGGGTAATTTACGAAATGTAGTATCACCAACTTGTGAGAATCACCTTAAGGGAAAACTAGTGTGGAAACTATTTGGTAAAGCAACATGAGCTGAATACCCATTGCAACTTATCAATTATGATGTTTGAGGACCAATGAATGTGAAACCATGACATAGAGCATTCTACTTCGACACATTTATAAATGACTATGCATGGTACGATCACATCTATTTGATTTTCCATAAGTCTGAAGCACTTAGATATTTCAAAAGATCTATGAGTCTAGTTGGGATCAACTAGATAGAAAAATCAAGGGCTTAAGAACCAATCATGGTCGGGAATACCTCTTTGAGGAATTTAAGGCATTATATGATGAAACCAGAATTGAACACCAATTGTCAATCGCTAATATGGTAAGATCAATGATGGCTGAAGCCAACTTACCAATCTAAATAAAACACTATTTGATATGGTAAAAAGATTGTGCGGCTGACAACAACTTATATCCTCAACCGTTTTCCATCTAAATCTATTGCCACCATACCTTATGAGATCTGGATAGGTCGCAAGCCCAACCTATCTTAGTTGAGGCCATGAGGTTGTGCAACCTACGCCTATGACACCTCCATCAAGCATGGAAAACTTGGCTCAAGTGGTAGAAAAGGAATCTTTATAAGATATCCTAAAACCTCTAAAGTATATGTCCTAGTGGTAGAGCAAGAAGATGGCACGGTGACCGAGTACAAATCTCAAAACATCACATCCCTTGAAAGGGAATTTTCAAAATTGGTAGAAGTGAGTAAGGACTTCACTTTCTATGAGGCACATGAGCCTGAACATTCAGGATCATTCCATTCGAGTGAGAGAGATTTCGTAGTCGAGGATGAAAGTTTAGACCTTTCACCTCAAGCCAGTATGGATGTTCCTGATCCTAACTTGAGTGAGAGTATGAATCCTAATTTGAGTAGAAGTGAAAATCTTGTGATAAATAAAAATGAGAATCTTTTTCTCAATGAGAGTATTCCAAGTCTTGACAAATACATGCGATTCGTGTATCAAGAGGTGGAACCGCCACGTAAGGCGACAAGAGCTAAAGTTCCACAACAACATTTTTTAATTGAAGAACCCAGTGAAGCTTTCTTAAGGATAATCCCATAAATGAGGAAGCACCTACAAACATACGAAAGGTTCTTGAACCCAAGCAAGGAAGAATAGATTAAGTCAATGGAAGAAGAAATGACATCTATGAGTTCAAACCAAGTGTGGGAATTGGTTGAACTCCTCAAAGGAGAAAGTGCCATTGGGAACAAGTGGATACATACGATTCAATATGCACTGATAGTTTCACACCCTTCCTTTTCATATAACTATACTATAATATGTAAGTATAGTCACAAAAACATGCATTCATAAATTTCAATCATATCTAGATGTAAAAACCAAAAATTTATTTCAAACAAATGAGTGGGGTAAACAGAAGTACATGTAACACTCGGATGATCATCTCAAAACTATATATACAATGGTAACATGCTAGAAAGGAGAGAGAGTGTGGGACCCAGCCAGATGACCTATGTTCCATGTAGATAAGTTGATCAGCCTCATGCTTGATCAACTCCCAAAACTGTATGATGCTAAAACCTTGAGAAAATATTAGTACTTTAAATGAGTTGCTACTTAGTGAAATAAACTATCATCGATATAGCCACAACAAATAGTATATATTAATAATACCATATGTAACGATTTAAGTGAATGCAATTCCAATTTATTTTGGAGCTTGGCCAGAACATGATAAGTCTCAACCAGCGTCCTATACTATAAATCTGTAGAGACATATAGTCTCAAAACTATAAGACAGCTGACAATCTGTGAACTGTAGAGACTTTAAGTCTCAAATCATGTATTGTATCATAGATACGTTTAGTCTCGAACCGTGTACTGTATTTGTAGAGACATTTAGTCTTGAACCATGTACTATATCTATAGAGACGTTTAATCTCGAATCATATCATGTAACTAAAAGAGAAGTTAAGCATGTTGGCCAAGTCCCCCTTTTAAGTTGATAATGCAAGTAACATATACCAATTCAATCTTTAGTCAAATTATGCATATTCACTATAACTATAACTATAATCAGATCATATCAATGTTTTTGGATAATGACAAGTCAAATCACATAAGCATGTGTTCGATAACGATAAATCAAATCATATAAGCATCTATCTGATAAAGATAAATCAAAGCATATGAGCATTTGTAGGATAATGATAAATCAAATCATATAAGCATCTGTCTGATAATGATAAATCAAATCATATGCACTGTGCATGATAACGATAAGTCATATTCGACAACATGATACCATATTTCAAGTATTTGGTTATAACAGGTTTGCAAATAATTCAAATATCATACACATATCATTTGTAAGAAAAACCAAATATCTCATATATTTGCACATGCAATAAACAAATCATTCCACATAATCATATATTCACATATGAAGACAAACTATCAAAATTGGCACATTTCATATCACATAGCAAACAAATGGAGACACTTCCAATTTCACTCACATGTGCCTCCGATATATATGTACTAAACATTAATGACTTTTAATTCCCTAATCTACAGGTATTTTGGTCATTTGGATCTACACAATATTAACTATGTATATAAATATAAAATATGTTTTTCTGTAAAATTATAGATGAGTCCTTTAGTTGTAATTGTTTATTCAATTCAGTCTATATGTCTTATCAAATGACGTAAACTCTAAATTTACTTAATTTATAGGATAATTATATCTCAAACTTATAAGGGCCTATTCTCTTTCTCTTTATTTTTTTCTATTATAAGAAAATTCAAATCAGTCCCTATTATTGAAAATATAACAAAACAATCCTTTTAGTGGTCTTCTTAGTAGAATCTCAACTGAACAGTCTGTGTTCCATTTAATATTTCTAGAGTTATAGATTTTCAATTAAATTTTTGTAAATTTTATCAAAGATTAGAGATTCTAATATGATTCCTAATTCAATTTGTGCAATTTATGGTGAATTTATAAAATCATTGGTTCTGCTGTTGTGTTTTTATATTAGGGTAGAGCATCATATAATATTATGACAATTCTCATTCACTTTAGCTTTAAATAAAATTTGATAAGTTGCATCAGAAACTAGACAAATATATATTTCTAATCACATAAACTTCATTTTATAATTCAATTTACACAATATTTGACAAATTTTTAAACTCAAGTCAAGGGTTGTAATAGGCATCCAGACCTTCACTAAGTTTGTTGATTATGGTTTACTATATTCAAATCCAAATAAAAAAAACAATTTGTTGATTTAAAAACTAGACTCATATAAACTTGTTTCTTGAAAATATCAAAGTCGAATTCAAAATACAAAAATCTCAATTAATTTTATATTTGAACCTAGAATCAAGATGTATTATGTGAAACTATCAATATGACCAGACTTAGATAAACAAGTCTAACTCTATAAATACGTGGAATTAATCTATGAAATTTTACAGTCCATTAGAATACATATATATCTAAAAGTTTTAAGTTTTCACGTTTCCAAAGTAAGTTTCTAGGGTTTCTAAAATATGGTTACAAATAGACTGTTACTACAACATCTATGATTAGGGAAATTCACTCTATTAAGTGGTGGATTATGGTAAAAATGGAGAAATGCATTTAACCAAAACTTCTGTGTGGTGTTAATAAACTTTATAAACATTCGATCCTTTAAGAGAAGGATAGGACACCACAACACATGATCATAACATGTGTGCTATATACGACCATAGGGATGGAAAAGATTATAAATAATGATCTCACTTTTCCTGGTGTGAAACTCTAATGTGAACATAAGGCTATCGGTTGCTCAACCTTTAAGGCCTTCCACACATTCAGAGCAATTAGTTGAGTACGACTACTTTAGTGTACTGTTAATGGTCATGGTTGATTTGACCAAGCGTGGTACACTAAGCAAGTGAACTTGGCTAAGGTGGATCGTGTAGTGTGAAAGGGGAAGATCATTTTTAATGATGAATTCACACTAGTCTCAATGTTTGCATATACACCTATTATTGTTTGTCATGATATGTGAACATAAGTAAAGTTTCCTTGAGATTAGAATTGTGATCAAAAGCAGCGATTGTGAAAAACGTTCTGGGAAAGGCATATATAAATTTCATTTGCAGGTTGGAGGTTGTATTGAAGACACTACAATAGTAGGATATATTAGTCAAGATCATTATACGACCCTAATAAGTGTATAGTGTTGGAGAATTTTTGGTCTATAGAGTGGATAGCGAAAGAGACTTGAAATGAGAGAGAGAAATCAACACCAAGGATTTAGAGTGGTTCGAC
>CAODLS011270395.1:0-21003 GCA_948243855.1 Flueggea neowawraea | reverse complement strand
TGCTTGGACATTTAAAAACTTGCCTTGTTTTGGCCTTTGGTTATGTTTTACTCCGCGACCCGTTTAGCTGGCGGAACATTATCGGGATCCTTATTGCTGTAGTCGGGATGATATTGTACTCTTATTGTTGCACACTTGAGAGTCAGCAGAAGGCAACCGAGGCATCAACAAAATTGCCCGAGGTACTCCATTCTCTTTTCTCTCTGTTGTCTAATCTCACTGGATAATATCTCTCTCTCTTTGTTCTAAAAGTGGAATTAGTCATTTTGATTTCCTCCATTGTTTTATCCTTTCCATTTTTCCCATACGTTTAGGTAAAGGAAGGAGAAGACGATCCCTTGATCGGTGTCGAAAATGGAAGCGGGATCTTAGCTGATGGTGTGAAAGCTCCTGTGTGGAAGTCAAACAAGGATCTGCATGCGTAAAATTGTCGACATTTCTAAAACTCAAAACACCCTAGAAACTTAGTAGACGAAACTGTAACAGCGATGAAGATGTTCCTGGCAAGCTTCTTGGTGTATCGTATAGTGGGAAACTGCGGTATTCAGAGATTATTCCTTCTATTATATTAGATAAAAAAGGAGTTGGAGAGAATATCCTTTTATATAGCAATTTTTGGTTATTAGTAGTGTTGTATGAATCAGGTCTGGCGATGAGGTGATACCAAGAATTTGATTTGTTAAAATACACTACACTGTTCTTGAATACTCAAAAACAATTCTCATCAACTTTCTTTTCCTGGTTACTCTCTTAAGTTTCTGTTATTTTTTGAGAAAATGAAGGTCCCTCGAAATGGTTTCGTCAATTTTAGCTTTACATGTGAGAAAGGGAAGAGAGTGGAGACGCAAAATTCCAGACTTCCGTTTGGCAAGTATATTTGCATTTTTGTAGATTTAATAATATTACAATGATTTTTGCTCGTGTTCGTACTTATAACTCGTCCTTTACATGTGAAAGAAAGTGAAGACTTGTGTTTTGCAAGATGGTTGGTTATGGTGTTTTGTGGATATTTTATACACTTTAGATTTTATTTAATTATTTAAATTTAGTTGTTTGAGTTAAATTTTTAATGTTTTGGTAAAATTTTAGCTATTAGGTCATTTGCATTCAGCCATTGAAGCTGCAATGCATTGGATCCCCGTTGTGGGGTCCAATAATTAACACAGCATTTTTTAAATTTTTCCAATTTTTTTTTTACTTTTTTCTCTAATTTTATAAGTTTAATTTATTTTTTTATTTTCATAATATACGGTTAATAAAATGTTTTATTATAATTGTAGATGAAAAGTTTCATACAAATTATTTAAAATTTAATTATTTGATTAAAAATCATTAATGTTAATTATTTTTTCTAATGTTAATTTAATTGTTTGCATGTAATTTTACCTTTTATGTTATTTTATTTTTTGTGTAATTTATTTTTTAAAAATGTATTATTTTTCACTAATTAAAATGAATTAATTATTTTTGTGAAAAAATATATTTTATACAGTATATATTGTAAAAAAATTGAATGAAAAGTGAAGTGATAGTAAATCATATACGATAGTCCAATAATAATTTAAACCATTAAAGTGAAAGAGTCTAATGAAAGAGATAATAAAAAAACTAATATGACAGTAATATATAATAAATTGAACCCAAAATGAGTTTAACTATTGAGAATATTTTTAGTTTAACTCTAAAATATCTAAATAATATTTTTACCAATAAAAGTATATAAATGAGATAAATACAAAATGATATTAGTCAAATCCGTGTTTGGCATGTATATTTGTATTTTTTATGGGCTTTTTACCTCGTTCCAGCAAAAAAAATAAAAAAAGAACTACGCTCAACTGGAAAAAATTTCACGCGTATGGAGTCGTAGAGTAGAAAATAAACAGGCCAGTTCTCCCAAATTCAGAAACCAAAATAAATTGGTTCTCCATCGACTTTCTTCCTATTTTTATTTGTTTTCATCGAAAAACTAAATCAAGTAAAATAAACCATTGACCACAAAATAACTTGAAAAACGATAAAACAGAAGAAATGATGGCAAGAAACAAAACAAAGCACTGAAAGGTGCAGCTGAAAAACTGCAGATTTGAGCATTTTCGGTTGAATATTTTGGAAATTAAGAAGTGAAGAGGTTGCATGAAAAATTATGAAAAAATAAATTGAAACAACATTAAAATTATAAGCCATAATATCAAATAATAACTAAAAATAAACCAAAATGGAACATCAAACAATGAAAAATCAAATGAAAATCAGAAAACAGACAAAAAAAATAAATAAAAACAAAATGCAATGCAAAACTGAAAAAAAAAAGAAATTAGGGACATGAACAGAAAATATACTAAATAAAAAAAGAATAAAACCAAGTTATAAGCAAGTGATAAAAAAAGAAAATCAGAAATAAACCCAAAATATACAAAATAAATATGAAAACACAACACAACCAAAAATAAAATGAAATAAAAAATATGAAAAATGTAACAAAAATAATAAACAAAATTCTAGAAATAAACCAATAATCGAACAAAAATAAAAAGTAACACAAAACCAAAAAAACAATGAAAATGAAAATCTATACATGAACAAAAAAACCGAATGAAACCGAAAAATGAAACACAAAACAAAAAAGAAAATAGTGCGAAAAAAGCAAACGAAGAATAATAAATAAAAATATAAAAAAGCTTCCATTGTCCATTAAACTGCCTACAAATTTTACTCGCCGTTAGGGTTGGGCATTCTAGCCCTACCCATGGATTGATCTGAACTCTGTTATGTTAATATTAAGGCCTAAGTTTGGGTTTTTAACCTGTAGGCATAGCTCGCTCTTTTTGAATAGGCGGACTTGAGCCAAATACTCTACCCGATCGACTGAGCTTTGCATGGCCCGATCATATGCCCAACCTTACTAGTCATACACATCTATTTAAAATCTAAAAAAATAGGACTTTTAACTTTAGAGTAACATATTTTGTATAATTTTTGTAATGATTAATAATAATTGTATAGTAAAAAAATAAAGACATAACACGTTTTCTAATAACATATTAGATACGCAACATGTTAAATACAATGATTGTCCAACAAACTTAGAGAGTGGCTCCTTTATACTTTGCTTTTCTCTTTCCATTATCTTTTTATTACCCACCCACTCGCTTTCTCTCTCAACTTCTAGGGTTTTCCCTTCCGTTTTCAATACTAATGTTATTTTCTCTCATCGTTCCTTTCTACTCTCCTCTCCAAACCTAAAACTGTTAAATCTGCTAACGAAAGTGAGTAGTTGAGGAGTTTGGTGAAGTCTTTGGAACTTGGTTTGTTGTTTGGGCTTTTGTACCTTTTTCATTATCTACTTCTAAATTTGCAATAAACTGGCCAGGATTGGTTATATGGGTATAGTTTTTTTTTTCATTTTTGCAAATTTAAAGAAATAATTTTCAATAACAATTCATTATGTTATTTGATAAAAAATTAAATATCAGAAAACCTATATATAATGTATTTCTAAATGTTTCCCATACTAATATTATCAAATTTTGACAAGTAAAGCAGGTTCTATTTTGATTTATAAAGAGAATTTTAAGAAACTTAAAACAAATATTAGTATTTTATTGTATAGTATATTCATAGATAATACAGAAAATAAATTTTAAATTATATCAAATATACTTACCAAAAAGATATGTCAAATAGAATTATATGAAATTCAACTAAAATTTATATTTTAAATCATGGTGTGAAAAACAAGATCAATAGCGAATTCTACGTATTCATGCTTCTTTTGATTATTCACACCTAGGCTAGGTTATTATTAAAAAGAAATTATGATTGAAATACAGTAAAATAATGATCTACCCATTGTTAATTTGTTATACAAATTCAATAATTAACTAATTAAGCAACAGCTTTCTTGCGGTAGAATATATAGTACTGCTTCTTTGATGAATATATAGTACTCCCTCTTATTTGTACAACAAAAATAAGATGCCAAATCAAATTTTCTCTTCCATTAATAATAATTGTCGTTGGCAATTACCAACTCCATAATTATTTTTTTTCCTCACGAACATAATTACCCCTCCATGATCTCTTTTAAAATTTTCACACACCGATTAAGGAAATAATTAAAATACATAAAATATAGTGGTAATTTACTACACTATCTTATTAATTACAATTTATTCCAATAAATACTTAATGCCTATACAACGGAAAATATAGAAAAATATAATAAAAACCTTTCTTGATGTTGTCAAATAATAACTATTATGGTAAAAAAGATTTGGTTCTCACTATCCATCTATAGTGAAATAGAGATAGTAATGAAATATTCATTATTTGGTTCTCACTATCCAATGAATTGTTGTATGTGAGAAAAATAGTCAAAAAAAAAGGAGAAGATATAATGACACAACAATGATAATGAAATTCATGAAATTAAAAAAAAAAAGGAATCAAAATATTCCAAAGGTTTGGTAAGTTGGAAAATAATCCAAGTTGCACTAAATGTAATATGGAGACCTCTAAATTTGACATGTGTTTTATGCCAATCAATCATTAATGGCTACATACAATTCACCTGTCATTTCAATGTTAATAGCTTGTGGACTTTACCACATCATCCTAGTCATAAAAACTATTAAATGTTATTTATTTTTAATAAACGAAATGATAGATAATCGATATAAACTATAAATTTAAACAACAAATACCAAAATAAAACATAGTCATCGGACACTAATGTGAAAAAATAAAGAAAGAATTGATATAGAGAACATCTCTTCAAGTCGCTTTTAAAAGAGATCCCAACCCTTAAGTTCTCTCTTTCTTTTTTGCACAAAATCCTAAAATAATCTATCTAAAAATTAAAAAGACTAAGAGAATGCTTCTAGGAATGAAGAATAATCCTAACAGAGTAAATAAGAAGAGTATTTATACCCCTAATGACCTCAAAACCCTTCAATCAATTCTAACAAAAATGTCCATTGATTATGCCTTCGTCCCCATAGTTTTGTTCTCATCCGCAACTTTCTCTCTCTTCAGGCTGAGAGGGTGGTCCTCCTCGGATTGGAAATGCTAGCCGTGGAGCCACTGACCCGAAGGCCACGATCTTGAATTATCTTAGCCACGGTCTTCACCATGACCATGGTCTGCCTTTGGTTTCTTCCACTTAATTTTTTCTTTGTGCTTCAACTTTCGAATTCGTCCTTCACGTTTCAACCCCATTTATTGCAATTGATTCCGGCCTACTCAAGTTACAAAAGATACATAAATTCGACCATAAACACACATTTGTAGGACAAGAATTCTAGAAATTCTTGCTTAATTAGACATATAATTTTAGCATACATAACTAATACATAATTTACTCCCTCAACTTGCACAATATTTCTTCTACTAAAATCCTAAACTTTTAAAGTGTTCATTATACCAATTCAACATCTAAATCATGTGGACTAATGGTTTTTTTGTTGACGTGCTAGAGAGATTGTTAACAAACATAAGGGAGCTTATATGCTTAAAGTTGATTAAATCAATCGAAACTATAAAAGCTCAATGCAAACCATTTAAAAATATCCGATCAAACCACCATCCATTTGAAATCACTGCACATGAACCACCACACCATAGAAATAACCACACAATATAAACCAGTCAACAAGAACCACCATCGACATGTAACTCTCAATGTTGCCGACATTTAAAAACTCTTCCACATAGATTAAGCTTAATTGATCTAGATTCAAACAAAAATACTGATAATCCAATCAACAAATAAAACTAAAAGATGTGAAATCAAAAACTTCAAGGGATATATATTGAACACTAAAAAGTTTAAAGGGTACGTTGGAACTGCAACCACCATCACTTTTTAGTTCTGATACTTTCGACGAGTTCAGGGATATGTTTAGCACTAGCTAAACAATGGTAAATGTAAGTTCATTGAAAGCAAAGCAACACCCGCAAGTTGCAAGGACACAAAAAGAATAATTTAATTGACTGAGACATGAAAACAAAGAAATGTTTTTATTATTTAATAATTATTCATAAAACATTGAAATATTATATTATTGAACTATCAAAAAGGTATTAGTCTAACCTAAAAATTTAGATCAAACAACAGTAAGTATCTTCTGGAGGTTAAGAGACTTGCGAAAGCCTGTAGATTTCAGTTTTATAAAAGAAGATATCCCCTTGAGTAAATTCAAATGTCTTTGCCTCCAAAGGTGAACAGAAATTACTTAAACACACATGAACAACAAACGGCTGGGTATAAATACCTCATGGTAAAGGATTTTTTTAATTAAAACACCATTTAAGATAAAAGAGAATTTTGTTGAGCAAAAAATGGTAATGTTCGATGTTCATGAATTGGCAGTTTTGGTTTAAAGATGGAGTTGAACTGGAACTGAACATCCTAGGGCCGATTTCCACTCCAGTTCAGGCCGTTCTGTTCACGGTTTCGGTTCAACGGTTCAAAAGATTTTTTTAAATATAGATTAATAAAAATATTAATAATATAAATGTAAATATAAAAATTGCCTACTTAGTTTTAAATAAAAAAATATAAGTGAAAATTTAAAAAATATAAGTAATAATTTAGTTGAAATATGATTAAACCGTTTAATCGATGGTTAATAGGTCGATTTGAACTGACGGTTCAACGTTTTTTAAGTGTATTGAACTGGAACCAAACTAGTGTTGACAGTTCTGTTTTCATTTTTTAGCCGATTCCTGATTGGCCTGTTTTGATTTTGGTTTTTTCGGTTGGATGGGCTGGTTTGGGTTTGACCATGTCTATGTTTATCCATGAAACGATGTGGATGCTGATATAATTATTGGATGTCTTCTGTTTTTTTTTTTTTTGAAATCTTGGATGTTTTCTGTTTGAATAAATGGACTTCTTGTGATTGAAAGAAATAATGAAGTTAAAGGATAAGAATTTAATAAAGAAAAAGTGACTTTGAAGTTAGACAAGATTGTAATTGAAAGAGAAATTTGAAAACGAGAGCTACTTGTGTTGTGGCTACCTTCCACTCTGTATTATCATCCTTCAATTCTTCTGCTACACAACATTTTTGTTTTGTAACTGCTTCGGGGCGGCTTTTTTTTATACAATTATTAAAATTCTAAATCAATTTAAACTTGATTAGGCCTCAATTTAGATATTCAAGTAATTTGGATTTCCTCTTTCTTCCTATGGGAGATTAATACCTTCGTGGATGTAATTTTGATATTTGATTTAGTACTTGACATGACTGATCTCTCTCTTTTACTTTGATTCGTTAATTTCGCAATTCCAATAAGCTTTGCCGACAGTTTTCATGTTTTCTTTTGTAAAAAAATTATCTATTAGTGTGTGCCAATTCAATCAACCTGGTTGTCTGGTTGGTTGGTGATTATTCTTTTAATTTAATAAAATACATATTTGCAATTTCATTATTATTAAATGTCCAATATATTAATTTATATAATATAAATATCATGGTCAAGATGATAAAAAAAGAAAAATATGGTCAAGACTGTCGATCCAAATGGCAGGCAAAGACAAGATAAAAAACATCTTGCTCAGCACAATAAAGATATAAAATATTATTAATTTGATATATTATAAATCATCTTGGTATTTGACTTCCCGCATCTTAAATGTTAGACAAAAGATTTGACATATTATATTGGTTATTGATACATTTTAGATTCATAATATACATAAATAAAAAATAGTAAAAGATAATGTCAATATCCGGAAACAGACACTACCACAAAGGGACATGCATGTGCCAACAAAATCAGCTGAAGACAAGTCAAACAAATCATCTTAAAACACCAATGTTTCTACACCAAGTGGGCAATGCCATACATGCCTAGTTAGACTTGTTCTCAGATTTCGGAACTGACCGTTTTGATTTTTAGAATGGAGGAATCAGAATTAAACCGTAGTTTTCATAGTTTGATCCGATTTTAGTTCAGTTTCGGCTCCTGTTTTGATTAGTTTTAATCGGTTCAACTGTTGATTTCGGTTCGGTTCGATTTAGTTTTTTTTTTTTGAAATTTTATTTTTAACCCTCTATTTTATCCCGTCAATTATTTTTTCGGTTTGTAAATTCTATTATATTGAATAATTAATTATAGTACTAATAATATATTGTATTCTTTTTTTTTAATAATTTTTAAATAAATTAACTACTCTACTAGTAATTACATCACATAATTTTAAACAAAATAAAAAAAACACTAAAAATTTTGTTAAAATGATTTTTAAAAATATCAAAACTAGAAACTCTTCCTTTAGCTCCTCCCTCATCTCCTTGGGTGGAAATTGATTTAGTTTGAGTCTCTTAAATTCTAATATTTTTAATTTTAAAACTTTCAAATTTTCTATTTTCACTAAAATTTTTCATTGATGCAAATATTAATTAAATATAATGAAATAAAAAAATAAATTAATTAAACTATAGTAAAAAATTGGAAGAAATTTGAAAAAAATGTAATTGCAAAAAATAACTTAGAGAAATATAAAAAACGTAATTACAATAATAAAATATATAAATAATTAATAAAAATAATTTAGAGCAAAATAAATTTTGAAAGAGTGACAATGTAAAAGAGATTGAGGTTGAGATTGAGAGAGAAAGAATTGTGTAAAATTGGTAGGATGCGAGTATTTATAGAGTTGAAAAAAGAAAAAAAATAAAAAAAAGAAATGGCAGTTCGAACCGGTGGTTCAGTTCCACGGTTTTTGGAGAGGTCGAACCGAAACCTGAACTGCAACCCTTCGGTTTTGGTTAGCCGATTTTGATTCTGGTTCGATTTTAATTTTGACCAATCTGATTCCAATTCGGTTCATCGGTTTGAAAATAACATGTCTATGCCTAGCAATGGTGACATTGGTTTGAGGTTGAGTCACATAATTAAATGGTAAAAAAATATATATTTTGGAAAAATTATTTTAACATCCTTGAGTTATACTGTAATTTCTTATTCAGTCCATCAGTTTTGAAAAGTCTCATATTATGTATCTATTTACACACAACGTTAGTCTAGCTGGAATCTGTTTTTTTTCCGTTTACATATAAATGTTTTATGCAGAATTTGTAATACCAAGCTTATGTATAAACATCTGTTTTGGACGGACATTGTGTATAAACATGAATCTAGTAGGAAGTTTTTTAAAACTGATGGACTGAATATGAGATTACAGTATAAATATATTAAAATAATTGCCCATATATTTTTTGAAACTTGGTGGAAAAAAATTTGTGTAATTATTCTCTCAATTTATGACAGTTTACTAATATGGTCATGTCAGTTTACCATAATAAATCTAAAAATGAACTCAAATAAAGGCAATTTAATAAATCATGTCTTGATCAGTTTTGACAAGAACATTTATCTAAACTCAATGTACATGATAATTTCTAGTCTAGAATTAAAATTTCACTTTTTTATAGAGTTAATTTAGTCGAGTTGATAAAAAAATAATATCACTTATAAGTAGAAACTATAGGTGGGGTTACATGTTTTTGTAAAAAGAAAAAAAGTTTTAGCCATCAATAAATAGTGTAGCCATCAAAGTCAAGCTTGACATAATATCGAGTAAGAAGGAATCTTCCTTCCCCGTTAAACCCCAAAATACACACATCATTTGCCAACACCATTCGCCTTTCTGTGTTGCCACCTCTATCTATGTAGGTCCCACTCTACGTCTACTTCGCCTCCTCTTCAATATCCATAGCCTCTTTGATCTCTCCTTACATAGAGTTGTAAAAATCAAACCGAAATCGGCGAACCGAACTGGAACCAGAACTGTCAAAACCGGTCAAAATCGAAATCGAACCGAAAACAAAACCGGTCAACTAAAACCGACGATTTTCAATTTCAGTTCCGATTTCTCATTTTAAAAACCGACGGTTTGAACTGGCGGTTCACTGACCGTTGGAACCGGCGGTTCCAACGATTATTTTTTTTTTTGTTTTTTTTTATTTTTTCAACTCTATAAATATTCCACCCCATTCTTACCAATTTTACATCATTTTCTCTCTCTCAATCTCTTCTACACTCTCTCAATTATTGAATATAAAAAAATTATTAAAATTATTAAAAATTATTGAATGTTTAAAAATTATTAAAAAAATATTTGGAATAAAATGTATTATTGGTATTATAGTTAATTATTGAATATAAAAAAAATTACAAACCAATTGACAGGATAAAATAACGAATTAAAAACAAAATTTTCAAAAAAAAAGAAAACAGGAAACCGAACCGGAATCGAACCGAAACCGAACCGACAGTTAAACCGATCAAAATCGGTTAAAAACCGATCAAAACCGAAACCGAATCGAACCGAAATTGAACCAAACCATAAAAACCACGGTTCGATTTCGGTTCTTATATTTGACAAACCAGAACCGCCGGTTCCGGAACCGGCAACAACTCTAACCGCAGGAATGGTAGACTTTGACTCCACATTGACTGGGGAGGGGCAACTGCTTTACGCGGTGTAGAAAAAGGTCCCGAACAGTGAGAATGACAAATGTTGTATTTAAGGTACATTGTAGACGGTCAGAAAATGTAATTAACTTGCAACCCTGCACTTCACCACTGCCCTGAACCACTCCAAAATCACAAGTCCAATGTCCACCTACTTACGTATAGAAACCTCACTAACTTGCAACCCTGCACTTCACCACTGCCCTGAACCACTCCAAAATCACAAGTCCAATGTCCACCTACTTACGTATAGAAACCTCACTTCATCAAAACCCAAAATAAAAAAGGAACAAGAAAATCTTTTCTTGCAAAAGATCTTCACTTCCCCCAGACAAAAATCAAGAAGAAAACAGAACAACCAAAACTGAAACAAAAAATTTACAAATGTGATTAAGTGATTTAGGGAGGTGTATTGAATTATAACTTTTAATAACTTTTGTAGATTTTTTTAAGTGAAATATTTTTATAGACTTCATAGATTTTAGTGACTTTTACAGAGTTTATAAATTTGTCAATGAATTTTATAAACTTTATTTTAAAAGACTTTATAAAATTTAAGAATATATCAATGACTTTTATATATTTTGTTTTAAAACATTTTTGTAACAATTAAATTTTTTACTTTATCACTATTATAAACAAAAGCTTCATAGTTGTTTTAAACTAATACAATTTTCTTTTATACCTAAAATAAACAATTGCAATATTTATTTGATAAATTAAACATAAAAAATTTAAAAATATAATTTGTTCATACAAAAAAAAAAGTCTCATTAACTCCAAATAACTAAATTTAAAATAATGATAAAAAAATTAATATTCATTCTCATTCGCACGCTCAACATCACTCTACATATTAGTAGTTATAGTATTTATCCATTCATTGGTAGTATTTTTTTATTGCTTCTATGTCTCAACAAATGGTTCAAATTCTCTTATTGATTAATTGATGTATGTGGAGATGATAAAATTTCATTATCTAGTTCAATTGAAAATTAATCTAAACGACACTCCTTTTGAAGAAAGTTGTACAACCATGCACATGCTAACACTAGCCCTGCTTGTGTGCTATATGGAAATGAATGAGCTATTTTTAAATTCTAAACCGCTATTTGAAGATATCAAATAATCTCTCAACTGCATTTCTCAAAGAAGCATAACAAAGATTGAATAATTCATTTGCATTTTGAGGATGGCGACTTTGGCTATGAAAATTTTAAAGATGATAATGAACACCTCGAAAAGGAGTTAAAAACTGAAGCTGATTTGGGAATCCACAATTCAATTATTATTAAATTATTATTGATTAAACTATTTTACAAAGGCATAGAAGACACATAAATCTACAACTTTTTGTTCTTTGAGTTCTAAAATCCATCTCTAATAATTTAAAAAATATGGAACAAACAGACTGTTGTCAAGGAATCTTACAAGTTCAGGATTACCTTAGCCTTGTTAAAGCCTTCTTGGAAGAAACCAATGGTTAATTGTGTGACGGCTATTTTGGACAAGATTTTGGCACCATAGAGTGGGTTTAGTTACTGTGGTTTAAGAGAACAAAGATGGTTGAAGATAATCTGGTCTATATATGTAAGAAAATGAAATTGAGTCGGTTGTTGTTTCACCGCCTTACCTAAGCAAAGTTTTGTTTCATTACATAAATTTATTTCAATCTTATCCTCCCATGTACAGCTACAAATCTGGAGATATGGAGGCTGGTTATCATGAATCAGCTAGCTAGGTATGACACTTGTATCATGTGTTTCATAATCCTAACACGTATGTATGCAAATATATTTGCTAACCTTGGTCCCAATTCTTGCTTCTTTTCTTTGTTTCCGCTTCTTTTAGCCTCTCTTTCATTCTTGGTTCACAAATCTAATTCGAGGCTTTTATTATTATTATTATTATTATTATTATTATTATTATTATTATTATTATTATTATTTTCAGTCCTATTTGACATATATTAAAATTAAGATTTCAACTCTAATTCTAAATTCAACACTATAGGTTTGATCGATATTTATTGTGATTACGTGATTGTATCTAATAGTTTATCTCTAACTAATTCCTTAAAAAATTCATTATTGTATCTTAATCTATAACTATAATTATATATAATAAATTCTATATGAAAATGCTTATGAAATGCATTTATTAATAACTATATGCTATGTATAGTAATTTAGGATTGGGGTGTTACACTGTCACTAAAAATGAATTATGAAAGACTTTTTGAAAGTATTGAACTAGAGTGGAAGAGAATTGTGTATTTTTTTATTTATATAAACTTAAAAAATGTCATTCAAAGTATGTAAAAGTTATTGTCTAAAAATTCATGAGTTTTTGAATATAGGTATACTTTTATAGACTATTTAAAAGTTTTAATTGAATACCCCATAACTTTTGTAGACCTTTTTTTTATATTTGTAAAAGTCATAATCCAATACACTCAAACTTGTAAAGAGTTTTTAAAAGTCATAATCCAATACCCCATGACTTTTTAAGTATGTAAAAGTCATAATCCAATGCACATTCCTTAGATAGCATGCATAGATATGAATGATTATCTATTAATAGAGATTCTTTATTTGAAGCTACCGATTATACCTATTAGAAAACAAGGATGATGTTGTTTCTCAAACCTGAAAGCATGGACATATGGTAAGTTGTGGATGATGGTCCATTTGTGCCAGACGAGATTGTTGATGAAAGAAAAGTGGAGAAGCCAAAAGAAGAGTGGAATGATTATGACAAGAGGATCATCTCCTACAACCACAAAGCCATGCACATACTCTATTGCTCCTTGAGCAAGTCTCAATTTAACAAGATCCAACAATGTGAGATAGCTCAAGAGATTTGGCAAGCCTTAGAGATTTCTTATGAGAGAACAAGCCAAGTGTAGGAAAATAAGATATCTCTTCTTTTACACAAATATGAGCTATTCAATATGAAAGAAGAAGAGACTATCCAAGAAATGTTTGACCTCTTCAATAACATCATCAATGGTCTAAAAGTTCTTGAAAAATCATATACACATTCTGAGCATGTGAGAAAGGTGTTGAGATATCTTCCAAAAGTCTTGAGCTACCATAAAAAATTCAATTCAAGAAGCCAAAGACTTGTCATCCCTTCCATTGGAGGATTTACTTAGATCCCTACTCACCCATGAAATGAGTATGGAAGAAGAAGAAGAAAAAGAAGAAGAAGAAGAAGAAAATTAAGGATATGGCTATTGCACTCAAAGCATCCTCAAAATATATTGAAAGTTCAAGTGATGATGATGATGAAGAAGAAAACTTTGAAGATATGAAGTACCTCATAAAGAAGTTCAAAAAGTTTCCCAACAAAGAAAGAGGTACAAAGGAGGAAAGCAAAAGGAGGAAAGCAAAAGGAGGAGCAAACTTATTTGATATGAGTGTCATGAACCGGGTCATGTCAAACAGGACTGTACACACTTGAAGAAACATGGCAAAAGGAGGAGAAGAACTCTTGATTGCATCGCAAGCTCAAGCAATGATGAAGAACACAACAAAGAAATTGGCGGATTATGCATGACAACAATCAAGGGCAAGGAGAAAAATGCAAATATGGTACCCTTTCCTTGAGCTTAAACTTTGCTTTATTTTAACTTATTGTGTATATATGCAATTTGTTTATTTGATGAGTTTTATGCATATTGGAATTGATTGCATATCCTGAGTTTTTCAAGTGGTATTTATTTCAAGTGGTAGCTTTCACTGAATTATTGTCTTTCAAAGGGGAAGAAATTATTTGAAAATTGTCATGTATATTTTTAAACAAAAAGGGGGAGTTTTGCTTCCAAAATGATTTATTTGAAAAATATGTTTTACTTAGGGGGAGCTAAGTGTGCTAAATACTTTTTATCACCTTTTATATAAAAAAGGGGGAGAATTTTGCTTTTTTTAAAACCTTTTTGATGATTACAAAAAGGGGGAGAATGTGGCATGCATTTGTTATATTTGCATATTGTTTTTCATAAGTGGTATCATTATTGATTTGAATATTATGCATATTATTTTGTTGAACTAACCAAGTAATAAGGAGTGAAATCCTTGATCAAATTATTTGTTATTGATGAATAGATGCTCAAAATCATGTATGTTTTGTCATCATAAAAAATGGGGAGATTGTTGACTCTTGGTTTGATGATGATGTATACAAAACATCCATTAAAGAGGTGCAAATTTGTATATTCTGTGATTTGTGGCCACAACGCACATAACGAGTTTTTTAAGCACATTTTCGTACTCAAGGTAGGCTCCTATGCACGCAAAAGATGAGCAAAACATGTATATTTGAATGGCACTAGTGACAATGAGCATCAGACTTTGGGCTAAGCGTGCAAATGTAGATACAAAACACGTAAATGAGAAGCGGATGTCATTGGAACTGATTTTTCTTGGCTAACGCACGTAAAGGATATGCTATGCACATAGTCGAGATTCATATATGAAGAAAAGTTATGAAATATCTCAGAAATACATAGAAGAGGACTTCAAGGCTCGTAGATGAGAAAAGGTGCAATCTTTAAAGGTGTAAGCGCTATGCATGTAGCAAGGGGACAAGGCACGTAGATGAACTACAGGACAAATCTGACATAGCCGTTATGACGCTCCTCGAGCTTTGAATTTGAATATTCCTGACACATGCTAACATGAAGAATCAAAGATGCAATCTTTGATTCTGAGTTTATGCACATAGATTATGACATGGAGAATCAACAACGCACGTTGGTGAAACTCTAAGCATGTAGAAGGAGGACCTTATGCATACAAAGATATGGATAAGCACATAGATTCTGAGTTTTTACGAGGTAGTAACCATTGGTGTTTTGGCAACGCACACGGACATGCTATCAATGCACGTAGACGAAACGAGAGACTATGCACGTAGATGGTGGCTGCTCACGTAGAAGGCTGTTACGTCATTATTGGACATAATTTTCTATTTTTTCACAATGTCTACTCTGAGGCTTCCAATGATTATTTTCTAATAAGTGGCTGTAAATAGACATCCCAAATCAGAAGAGAATATAGAGATACCTTTGCTAAGTTTTCTATTCATTTATTCTCTCTTTTCTACATTTCTAACCCATTTAAACTATTTGCTTTTTATCATATTACTAGGTTGGTATGAGTTTGAATCTGTAACATATTGGGTTGATTTTATAACAAGAAAGGCAATTGCTTGGGGGTGGATAGGTTTCCTTGTTGAGCATTTAGAAAACAACAGTGGTTTGCTAGTGAGCCTTAGAAAACTAGTGGTTAGGTTTTTCCTTATTTTAGTTCCTTAGAAAAACAAGAGAGGTTGAAGGTTTTCTTGTTTTGGCTTGTCAAAACAAGGGGTAACGGTTTGCTTGTTGATCCCGAAAAAACAAACGGTGTAAATGATTTCCCTATCTAGAAATGATGAGATAATGGATTTAAATTCTTAAATGGATTCAAGGAGTGGACGTAGGTCAACAAGGACCGAACTACTATAAATCGAAGCTTTGTTTTCTCTTTCCCTACTCTATTTACTTTACTTTAATTTGTTTTATATTGTGTGAATTGGATTTTGGTTTGCTTTTGCATTTGACTTTGTCATTTACCTTTAATTGCAAAAGTTTTTCAAAAAAGTTTTCAAACTCTCTAAAATTCCAATTCACCCTCCTTTTAAAGTTCCATTTTTAGGACCAACATGAATGACATCATTAACAATTTGGTGATTATGACTAAATTTAGGGATCAAGTATACTAATGAGAATGGCAAATTGGGAGATGATAAATATTATCATCAGAAGATGCCTAAATTCCATTGAATAATATGGTAATAGAATGTATTAGTTTATACCTTGGAAATCTTAGGTGTCAATTGAATGTTGAAGACTTAAGTTAGTATAATTTATAATAAGGATTGAGAAGAGCTATTTGTACAAATGAAGTTTTGAATGATTATTTTATCTTTGCCAATTAGTTAAAAGATACATATTTGACTCAATTTTTAGATTGAACAATAGTATTGACAATCTATGATCATGAAGGAGCAAAGCACGTGACAATATGACATTTAAGTTTGTTGTATATGGTAGATGATATTATACACTATGGCAAAGTTTTCGCACGTGCGAAGCAAAGTTAGATTTGTATAATGCATCGAAGTTAAATTCGTCAAGATATGGGCTTTAGATTTTGTAATTTATGTGTTATGTAGTGTTAACGAGAGTAAGGATGTTTAGAGGGATAAAAGTACGGGCGATGAACATTTATATGAATTCTATTCGCTAGTCTAGGAAAAATTATAATATATTAACAAGAATGATATGACTTCAGAAAGGGATGGAGGGAGTTGAATTGTTTATGTGGATACATATGTTGATAATTGTGTTTAATAAGCACATCAAGGTCAAGTTAGTTCCTTGTTGTGGGAAGCAATGTTATATCCTTGTAAGATATGCTAGTGTCATGACTCGTTTTCGGACCATGGCCGGCGTACGAGACGAAGCATTTGAGGGAGCCCGACCCATCTCATACAAGCCTCAAAGATTCAGAGATACTACCTATTTAAACATTTTAAAACATTTGTTAAAGACACATAATAAAGCGAGATTACCATATATCAAAAAATATATAAAACATATGTAAAGTATATGTATACAAAATCAATGTATGAATACTAAAAACAAAACCATGGTAACCCAGTAACCCAACAACATCTTGGTGCAGAGCTCTATTAAAGACAAATAGAGCCTGAGGAAAAGGGCGTCACTAACCAAAAGATGCCTGATTGGAGTCCAAGATGTGGTGTAGTTGCCAAAGCCAAAATTTACCAACCTGAAAATTAAGAATCAAAGGTAGACAAAAAACAAAAAGGGGGTTAAAACCCAGTGAGGAATAACACTTTAGAACACCTCATATGTGCCTCACGAAGACTGGTTTAAAAACAGTTCAAAAATACAACATGTAAGTACAATGAAGATATACATACATATACACACTACATAGGTAGTAGTGTCTCAAAAATCATTTCGAAAACATTTTCAAACAAAGCATGCAGCACGCACGAAAACATCGTAATTTATTCATGATATCGAAAACAAAGTCGTAATATCAGAGATATGGGACCAAAACAAAAGGGGTTGTGGTGTGCCAACAACCAGAACAAATTCAAATGTGGACATGCCACTAACCAATAACAAATCATGTGTTGGGCTGGAACACATGGCTATCAACATCTCTGGTAGCTGGGATCTATCAATGCATTTGTATAGCAAAGGCTACGTACCCCGTAGCATAGGCATCTCGTATCAAAGAAAAAACCATACTATAATAGTACGAAAACATAGGCAGCCATGCAAGTCAGAATGCAAAATAGAGGGAGTATATATATATATATATATATACAAAACAGAGGTGAACATTAATTCACATAATCAATTTATTATTTTAGCCAATCCTCATATTAGTTAAATTACAGAATATGTGTGAACACAACAAAAACAAATACAGTTTCAAGACACATCTTATGTGTCTGAAGTTGACATCCACTCACCTGATACAAGGTATCAGATACAAAGTATATCAGAAACAAAACAAGGTATGATACTGGTACTGTGGTAGTATCGAAATGCGTACATATGTATATGCAAATTCAAACGCTCAAATGACTCCCAAAAACCCATTACGGTCGAAGATCTAACACTCTTGACCAAAAAATCGGAATCGTCATAAAATTACAATTTGGTCCTTGAACTTTTGTAAAATTACATTTTAATCCCTATGTCCACATAAAATTACAAAGTAGTCCTCAAAGTTTTAAAAAATTATAATTAGCTCCTTCAAATAGTTAGAATCCTCAAATAAGCCTCCAAACTTCCAAAAATTACAAATACATACTTAATTCCTCGAAATTACAAATTTGACCCAAAGTTTTCCAAAATTAGAAATTTGTGGTCGAGTTTCTAAAATTACAAAACTAAACAATGGACCAAACTTTATTCTAAGAAATAGGAACTCTCGATTCGATCAATACCCGACACTCTAATCGGTCCACATTGTCTTTAATCATGCTTAGAAACACAAATCTATCAACAAACTCCAAACTTTTTCAGAATCAACAAAAATCGTCCAAAGCCCTAACCTATACAAAAACTCATCAAATCTCTTGATTCAATGCTTGATTCTTGTTAATCTAAGTCCGCCCTAACATATTCCGGCATCCTCTAACATCCATTCAACAAGAATCATCAAAAAATTGAAAACCCAATTGAAATTCGACCAAACTAACCCATGAAACAAAAGCATGAAAAATGATGTTTAATCCAAGAAAAAGATGTAATCTTACCTAAGAAAATGGAGGCAAAGTCCCATTAGAGTTGAGAGAGTTTTGAGGGAGAGAGGAGTGAGTAAATGAGGAGAATGTGGTTGTTGAGTGCTTTATAGACGTTCTGCACAAAGATAACGTACATAGTCAAGGTCGAAACCACATTCAGTCACTTCTGTTTCAAACACGACGTATGTTGCACTACCTCAATGTACGTTACGCATGAACACAACGTACGTTGTGCACAAATTTAACGTACGTTCATCATCCTGCGAATTTCCAAATAATGTAACCAACGCACATCTTGATCGCCACAACTTCCACACTTGACGTCTCTTACACCTGAACTCGTTCCAAATCATTATTGGAATCAAGTCGAAGTGGGCGGGATATTACATACTTTCCTACTCAAAAATAAATTCGTCCTCTAATTTCCACGAAAATGAAATCAAGACTAAACAATCTCTGTACTTCAAATCAAATTATATCCCAAAATCTTAATCCACGGAGGATTTAACCAACTCTCAAAAATTCAAAAATGCAACAAAGAATGAAAAAGTAGAATGCACTATCAAAATACAAAGACAAGGAGCAGAAGGTACCAACCTATGAATCTACTGAGTCGAACAAGTGCGAATATCTATGCTATAACTCATCCTCGGCCTCCCAAGTGGCCTCCTCGTTTGAATGATGTCTTAAAATCACTTTAACTAAGGCGATCTATTTGTTGCGAAGTCTCTTGACTTGCCAATCGATAATTCTTACGGGAACCTCATCGTAAGACAAGTCGGGTTAAAACTCAATAGACTGCGGTGACAATACATGAGAAGGATCAGGGACATACTTCCTCAACAAAGATACATGGAACATTGGGTGAACAGAAGCAAACTGAGGCAGTATCGCCAACTCATAAGCAACGGCCCCAACAAGACCAATAATCTTAAATGGACCAATGCATATCGGGCTCAACTTGCCTTTCTTCCCAAATTTCATAGCACCTTTCATCGATGACACCTTGAGAAATGCATAGTCTCTAACCTCAAACTCCAAATGTTTATGCTTCAGATCAATGTAACTATGAGCAATCTGAATCCATTGCTGAATCATTCTAACTTTCTCAGTCGTCTCCAAAATAACATGTGGACCCAAATGTTCTCTTTTTTCGGCCTCAACCCAACAAAGAGGTGATCTGCATTTCCTACCATATAAAGCCTCGAAAGGTGCCATCTCGATGCTTGAATGATACGAGTTGTTATGGCAAATGAAAATCCCAACTCCCACCAAAATCTGCATCGCATGCTCTTAACATATCTTCTAGAGTCTGAATTGTACGTTCGGATTCACCATTGTTCTGCAGATGAAAAGCAGTGCTAAATCCAATATAGTACCCAAACCTTCTTGCAACTTACACCAAAATTGTGAAGTGAACAAAGGCCTTCTGTCAGACACTATAGAAACTGTCACACCATGCAAATAGATAATTATGTTAATATACAACTTTGCTAGTCGTGCTACTCTATAAGTCATCTTGACAGGCAAAAAGTGTGCATACTTGGTTAATTGATCCACGAAAGCCCAAATGGAGTCATACCCAGCAGGTGTCCTCGGTAATCCAACTATAAAATCCATAGTGATGCGATCTCACTTCCACTGTGGTAGGAGCATCTACTGTAATAAACCAGAAGGATGATGATGTTTAAATTTAACCTGTTGGCAGGTCAAACACCGACTAACAAACTCAGATATATCCTTATTTGTCCCTGTCCACCAATAGGATTCTCAGAGATCCCGATACATCTTAATGTATCCCAAGTGAACATAATATGTGGAGCTATGAGCTTCAGTCATAATCTCTTCGCATAAACCACCCGAAGATGGCACGGATAACCTTAAACCAAACCAAATTGTTGAGCCAAATGTGGTTAACATTTAGATCTCTTTGTGTTTTAATGATGAACAAAATTAGGTTTGATACTTGAACATTTAAGTATGAACAATTAAAGATAACTCAAGTTATAACTTAGTCCAACTCTTTGAAAAAGGAAGTGTATGTTGACAAAATGCGCATTTTAAATGGCTATTTGAAAGAGGAAGTGTATGTTGAACAACCTCCCGGTTTCATAAATCACAAATTTCCAATCCATATGTTTAAACTTACTAAGGCCTTGTATGGATTGAAATAAGCTC
>CAODLS011270305.1:0-10776 GCA_948243855.1 Flueggea neowawraea | reverse complement strand
GTTGCTGTACCATCTCTTCCTAAAACTTCCCATCTTTATACAGTAGCAGATGAGGTGATCAACTCTCTACTCGATCTGGAACCTGAAAATTGGGGACTTCCTCCATTTGAAGATTGTAATTCCTAAAGATCTTTTTTTTTTGCTCTCTTACTATCAGATCCATTAAGTTCATTCTCATCTTAGTTGTCATCAGAAAAATGGATTTGTGTTTACAGGGGTAGATGGTACTTTGCCTTTAGAACCTTGGCGTATTGGTGGTCCTGTAATTAAGGGATTTGGCCGGGGCTCTAAGGTTCTTGGTATCCCCACAGGTAAGAACCTATTGTTGTCCTATTTTGGCTTATTATTTTGCTTTACTTCGTAAAATATCAAATCCGTATCAGACTTTCCTTTTGCAAATTCTGACGTTGACTCTGTAATTTGGGCTGAATGATACAAGGATCTTATCATGGTATACATCTATTTCTTCTGTTCAATACTAAAACTCTGATAATGTTATGTTTTGTTTCAGCTAATTTGTCAACTGAAGATTATTCAGATGTACTTTCGCAGCATCCATCGGGTGTGTACTTTGGATGGGCCAGATTGTCAACACGAGGTGTTTACAAAATGGCCATGAGTATTGGTTGGAACCCATTTTTTAACAATACGGAAAAGACTCTAGTAAGTATAACATATTTAATTGTGGCCTATGCGTGTCATCCTCAATGTTCTAAGTCTATTTTTTTGCAGGAACCATGGTTGCTCCATGAATTCGCCGAGGATTTCTATGGCGAGGAATTGCGTCTTCTGATCGTTGGTTACATTCGACCTGAGGTACGAGAACACAAGTTAACATTTTTTCTTCATTTCTGTACGAGTCTTGCTGTGGAACTTTTCCTGATTCTGAGCTACGGGAAATAACAGGCCAATTTCCCATCACTAGAGAGTTTGATAGCAAAGATTCATGAGGACGGCAGGATTGCAGAACGAGCCCTTGATCTTCCAATTTACGCTAAGTACAGGGACGACCCATATATAAAAGGCAGTTCATTGTAGTCATGGCAATAACCCATTTTTTTCAAACTTAATTATTTGTGCTCATTTGAAAATACATATTAATTGAAAACTTTCCTGCAAAGAGATTATAATGATTGTCCCACCAATGGACATGGAAGTTGAGTTCTGGTAAGGCAGAATTATTATGATTGATGCACTGTATAGTTTATATTCATAGAACACTGCATTTTTTACTTTTCTAACAAAATTTGAAGAATTTAATGATGCTTCTTCAATATTTACTGCTGAATATCTGCATATCACCGCCAAAAGTCCATTGTTCTCTGCCTAATATTTTGTTTGTCGCCAAAAGTCTGTTGTTTAAGGCCAATGATGAATGAACTAATCTTATCTTGAGCTGAACATGCTTGTGTTCATTTTGAGCAAGCCTGGGTGATAAGAGTAGCAGTTTTGAGCTGTGACAGGAATTTTCAACATGTTTTAGGTTTCTGTTCAGTGAGAATGGTGTTTCTTAATGGGGAGAAAAAACATCTTTTATTGTTTTTTTTTTCTTCGGTCATATTTAGCAAAATGCAAAATTTTGCCTTGTGTCGCTTCTTTTCTTCTCTCTTTTCTTTTTGGAATTTTCTTTTCTCTTAAAGGTATTTTCCTGAAAGAAGAGAGCTTGGGATTTGATAATTCCTTTGTTGCTTAAGATTTTGTATAAGAGAATTGACATTTGTAACTATCTTGTTCCTCAAAAATTTTAATGTTTTACTACTCTCCTTTTCAAAATGATTATCTTTTTTTAAAAAAATTGCATTTTCTCGAGAATATTTGTCACTATATGAAATGAAGAAGGCTTTTAATTTTTTTTTTCAACTTTAACCATGTATTTAATACACCTTACAGCAATTATTAGAGATATTTTAGTAAAATTGTACTATAATTGATGTATTGCAATCATTTTTTTTTAATTTATGTACCATAATTTTAAAAATAATTATTTTGAAAATAATGGGTACTATTTATAAGTAATATAAGAAACATCACAGATTATGTTATAGCAAATGGGATTCAGATGAATCACATTTATTGAAGTACTTAAATTTCTAAAAACACGGTATGTTATATAGCATATGTTGTTTTTCGCTTTGAATAATTGCCTATTTAATACATTGACAGTACACATAATAGTAATTAAAATAGTATTAACTAAAGTGATTAAAAGAACAAAATTTGAAGATCGATTGTTTAAAATAATAACTTTGAAGGATTAAATTTTGATGTTCGGTGTTGTTATGTTTAGACAATGAATTTCAATCAAGATGATGTTTCATTTTACCGTCATTATAATATATACACTTCAACATCAATGTTAGCATTTGATAGTTTTTCCATTGCTTAACAGTTCTATTAAAAAATGATGGACATCAGTAACGATTTTGGTTGTTTAGAATTCAAATGAATGTTTCATTATGTTGTTTTTAAGCAATACGAGCATAAATTACGTTATAACTAACCCAATTCAATTGAATCTAGCTAATTTTTTCTTTGAAACAAAAGGGTAAAACGCAGTGTTTATGTGTTTTCGCTTCAATAAATTGCTTTTTGATGTTTGACAATTGAAATGATAATGAAAATCGTATTATTGAAGTAATTAAAAGAGCGAAATCTGAACATTGATGTTATTTTGTTGTTATAATCAATGTAGTTTACCAAAATAAATACTGAAAGAGCATTCAAACTGCTAGCACAAAATAAATGGCAAGTTATAAACCAAAAGAAAATAAAGAAGAACACTGAATGTATTGCTATAGTGAGGGATAAAAGTTGCTTTTTGTGTAAAATGGTCTCCAACAAGGTTTATGTAAAAGAATAGTAGGCAAGAAAAGAAGGAAACACTTGTAATACATTAAAAAAAAAGTTGAATTTAGGCGAATATATATTGCACCAATACTTCCCAAGTTGAAAAAACCACTATCTTAAAGCCTTTCCACTTGAAAAAAGTCTGCTGTAATGAATGTTATTCCAATTCAGAAAATATGCTTTCTCGCACTTCGACCGAACATCCTACTCCATCAACACCACGTTGAGGTTGAGTTCTTCCTCCTCACTAACTTACTGTTTGGTATACATGAATTCTTAAAATTTTAAGAAATTCACTTGCAACTCTAAATTCTGTTGTTTGGTTTGTTTTTTAAAAAAACTCAAATCTAATAATTGTAAATAAAAAAATTAGAAGTAAGTTAAAATTGTTCATTTACAAATCCAAGCTAAATTGTTTTTATTTGCAAATGAATTACATATCATTTTTTTAGACAATTTTATCCATGTCTCTCTGCCTCTCTCTCCCCCCCCTCTCTCTCTCTCTCCCCTCCTCCCTCTCTCTTCCTCTCCCTCTCTTTCAATTCTAAAATAATGTACAAATATTTTAAAAAAATATTTAATATTTAATCTATATTAAATAATTATTTAAACAACAAACAATTTTTGTTATAATATTTTTGTCATAATTTTGATTAGTATTATAAACGTAAGGTTATTTTAGTCACAATATATAAATAATTCTAATTTCTAAATTAAACCAACAAGAAATTTATTTACAAATCACAGAATTGAAATCTATACCAAACAATTCATTTTATTTACAAATCTAATTTTTTTATAAATTTTATTTTATTTTATTTATAAATTAAATGAAATTTATATTCATTTTATTTCAAACACACTGTAGAGTTGTGTTACCTAGAAAGGCAAAACGAGGTTAGGTGCAAAACTTTTTTCAACATACTCAAAAAGAATAAAAATACAACAGTATTAAATTCGTGAATATCTCAAACTCGCTCTTTAATTCATTGCCATGAATGCAAATCCTGGCAAGAACTGTTGACGCGAGAACTTTCAGTATTTATACACATCAATGGGTGCATTAGAACTGCAGAACCAAACAATGCCAAGGCTGAAGCAAAATAAGAGAGTAAAGAGGGATTTTCCTCATGGCGGTGTTGCTCCGCCAAATCTACCCGACGATGTTCTTGAAATGATTTTCACCTTCTTGCCTGTCAAGAACGCCTTGGAGATTGGAATTTTGTCAAAAAGATTGAAAAATTCTTGGCTTCATAGCCGCAGATTAATCTTTGACAAAGAACATGTTGGGCCTTGGGAACGAGAAAAGGTCAAATCGATAGTAAGGTTTTTGATTTGTATGAAGGTCCAAACATACAGTGTTTTAAACTGTATTTTGATCTAGACGACAGTGTTTCACTTGTCGAGAGTTGGATCAAAAAGTGCATAGAGAGGGGTGTTGAAGAGCTTGATTTGGATTTTTTTGGTTCAAGCGAGATGGTCAAACTCTCTTATGGTATTTTTGACATTCCGTCTTTAAAAACCCTAAAGCTCACTTTTTGTCACCTTCATCTTCCACCAAAGTTAAAAGGATCAAATTTCTTGAACACCTTAGTTCTTAGGAGAGAACATGTCACTTCCCTATTAGTCGATACAATTCATTCCAATTGTTTATCCCTTGAAGCTTTGGATTTCGTGGGCTGTTATTTCATAAGTACTGGTTTAAGGATCATTGCACCAAAGCTGAAATTTTTTAAGGTCCTGAAGGTGGGAAATTGCTCAGGCATGAATCTGATTGACATTAATGCTCCTACACTTCATTCGTTCCAATATCATGGGAACATACTTCGTGTCTTTCGAGTTGCTAATGTAGAGAAACTGAATGAAGTGTTACTCAATTTCAAACCTTCAAGAAGTTTTACCATACATTTTCCAGTTGCAAATCTTGCCCATGAGCTTTGTCAAGTTAGTGTTCTCACTACTACTTCCACTTTCCTAGAGGTATGTCATTATAAATCTTCACTATATATTATTATCAAGTTCTCAATTGTTTTTTTTATTGACATTTCATTTGATGATTTAGGGTTTATCTTCAAGTTTTATGGACGGGATATTTAAAATTAATGAGTTCTGTTTTTGGAATCTAAAGGAATTGCAGTTGTTAATGCAAGGTGCAAATTTTTGTAACATGTATGATATAATTTCTTTCATCAGGCGTTGTCCAGTGCTGGAAAAAATCTTCCTGGATGTAAGTATTTAACCAGGAATTTTTTTTATACGAGCAATTTTACATTGACATTAACCTAACAAGTTGTGTAAAATTAATTTATGCAACTTGGAGACTACACATTTGAATGTGGAGAGTACTAGAAATTACACCAACAAGAAGATTTTGAAAATTGTTGTGACGTATTCAATTATTTGAAAGTTGTAAAAATAAAAGGATTCAAGAATCAAAAGCTTGAGATAATGTTGGTAAGGTATTTCCTGAAAAGAGCAATTCAATTGGAGAACCTAGTACTCGTTATTAAAAAATGCAATCGTAAAAAATGGGTATTTTCAAGAATTTTTGAACCATGCTAAGGAGTTCCAAAGTTGGAGAGGGTCTTCATGGGCTCGTATAGCTGCATATGAGTGCTGCGATGACAAAAGTAATATTCATTTGGGATTAGCAGGAACCATGCCTATCCTCTCTTCTTTATCATATATGATTGGATGTTTAATATATGTTTAGGCAACCACATGAGTGTTCATAAATGGTCGCATTCTGGGCTTTTTCGTCTAATCCAGCTGCTCTCTTTTACAAATTGATTAGCTTATTGAGACCTGAAATTTAATAGGTCCAAGTGTTTATTTTTATGGTGCATGAATATCATCCTGATTTTTATTTAAATTTTGAATGTAAGTTTTTTTATTTACTTGTCATAAAAAAAAGTAATTTTTTCAATATACTTAAATATCATTCTGATAGATTTGGATAAACATTAGTATTTGTAAATTTAAAAAAGATCAACATAGTTGTTAAATTAAATACTAATATATTGTTGATCATCGTTCAATCGAAAACATAGTACAATAGTTCTCCTAACATGTATTATTTTATGTTTACCTCAATTTCCTTAGGGAAGAAAGAGAGCATAACATTAGTACTTGTTAGACTTTAGAAAAACATAATTAATCATAGCATAAATTAACTTTCAAGCTGCAACTTAAAACACGTCTGTATTGTCTTTAAGCAGCAGCATTGACGTGTCGTTGACTGGATTGAGATCAGCGACGTGTAAAACCTGCAAAGACCAACTCCGGTCAGCCGCCCTTTTGGAATCACTTTTTCAACCAAACCATTGGCTACTGTTCAACTACTCCATGCGCACATCCTCATCAAATCACCGCCTCCCATCACTTTAGCCAATCCCCGCCCACCACAAAACGTGTTAGAGAAGAGACCGACGCAGAAGACTTAGACCGACCAAATCGCCACGTCATCTCCAAGCAGCACCCAAGTTGCTTCCTGACTCTATTGAGCTTCCTCCACGTGTCCAACTCAAACGGCTAGTGCCTGCCCAAGTGATAAGCTTTACCTCTTTTTTAACCCCAGGAGCGAATGATGGAACCAAGATCTTTCTCTCATGGAAACCTCCAGTATTTTCTGGCGTTAACCGCGTAGATATTTATTCCCCCATTTTTCATTTTTATTTTTTTTCCGAAGAAAACAGCTCTATAAGCCAAGTTTTACTTTTCTAAAGCAGAGTTTCTGCGTTGTAGGCGGTTCATTGTTTCCATTTCCGTGTTGCCCTCTCTCTCTTATTAACCCATTCGCATCAACATCACCACATCACATTTCTCAAATTTGGGGTCTATCCATTTGGATTCAAGGAATCTTGCTTTGTGGATTTGTGTTCTTCGGAGAAAATAATGGCGTTGGGAAGGAAATGTACTTCGATGAAGATAAGGCGTGCTGTGTCCATGAATAATGAGGATTATTTGAGGTTGGAGTTTGCGAGGTATACGAGGTCGTTTGGGAGGAAGAGGATTGCGATTGCTAAGAATGAAGATGATTCATTTTCTGTTGACGATTCTAGTCCGCGGACTCCACTGAAGAGGTTCTGTAGTGGCAGAGTGGATGTCGGAGATGTTCAGGAGCCTCCTGTTGAATCTTATCTTGAAAGCCTTCCTCAACACATTCTGGTTAGTATGTGATAGTGAATTAGTATATATCATTTTATACAGCTTGATTGGTTGTCAGTGACTGACATTTGTTTCTAATTTTGGTTCTCAGATTAGGATTCTCTGCGGTGTTGATCATGAGGATTTGAAGCAGCTCTTCCATGTTTCTAAATCCATCAGAGAAGCTGTAAGTGTGCTAATTAATATGTAAATGTGATTTCATGTTCAATTAATTGGATGGGTTATTGAGGTTTATTTGTTTGTGTATTCAGACCGTGCTTGCTAAAAAATCCCACTTCGCCTTTAGCACACCAAGAAAAATTCAAGCTTTCCGGAGTCCCCTTGATTGTCACATTCCAAATGAGGTTGATGACATTGAAGCATCAAATGCACCAAGACAATCACGGCCATACAAATCTCGATTGAATAGGAAGAACGTGGCTAGCATTTCAGTGGCTTTGTTCACCTCGCCGAAGAAAGGGTTATTTATTGGAACAGAAATGTGAATTGCAGGAAAGGGTTTGTAAATGACACCTTTTTTTTCTTTCTTTTCTTCGTTGTACAAAGAAGGAGATTGGAATCTCCGTTATGGGTTTTGTTTGTACACGGCAAGAATCTTTGCTTGCAGGCCATTGGTTCTTCTTCAACGCTTTTCATTGAAGGTGGGGTTGGCTTGTTTGTGTCTGTACATTTGGTTGCGTATGGTGGGATTGATGGTTGGACTGACATTGTATTAATTTGAAGGGCGATCTTGGCCCTTCCAATTCGATAACAGAAGTGTTTCCACTTCAATTTGATGTAAACTTTCCTCATCTTTGGTTCTCAATAAAAAATGAAAATACTTTTCGTTAATTGATGCTCTCTGTTGAATTCTGTTTAGTTGATTGTGTTTGAAATTCGACGACATTAGTTCCGCGATTTCCTTAATTAGCTGTGATTAGTGAAGGCAGTTATGATAAAGAAGGCAATTAAGCTCGTTCATAGCAGTGACCAGTGACCAGTGGGGAGAATTTTAGTGGAGAGATGCTAAATAATTTGGGAATTCTTTTTGGAAACAATGCAATTAATGACAACTGTTCTTGCCACTCTTACAAACGCGGTAAAAGGTTTTATACCATACCAGCTGTAGTCGATTAACACCGTGCTATCCTGGAAACGCAATAGGGACGTCACCAGAATAAAGTTGCTTGAAACGAAATTTGTTTTTTTGTTCTTTGATAGTTTGTGTTGCGGCAATGAATCCGAATCCGAATCCAAATGGGTACTCTGAAACAGTTAGTTTAGATGCTTTGAATTCCACGTGAAAAATTATCTGAAATTGATATACGCAATGTTTTAGATACTCTCCCAATGAATTACACTATGATTTCAAATTATGGTTGTGATGACATTTAGCATTTAGAATTTCGAATTTTAATTCTTGATCTTTACGAGTTAAGAGTTGTGGTAGTGGTTTTTTTTCATGGATTTTGTGCCAAATAAGAGACAGGGATTACCAATGAAGTGTGATTCACATCTATTTGGTCAGTAGACAAGTATTGACTTGTATATTAAGGTATTATACTGAAGTTACTTGTATTATGTCACTTAATGTTAGTATCAAGTAGTTGGATGCATGAGTTATCAAACTTAGGTTTTGAGTTTGAATCCTTCCACAAAATTGGAATTGAAAAAAAAACATTTGCATCGCAGTTGAGTTTTGAACTCATATTTATTGGCGATGATGATATCAGAAGGCAGATTTATTAAAACAAAATAACAGATTGGCCCAATATGCCAGGCAGGACGTGATAGTATATGCTGAAGTTGCAAAATGATGGACCAAACTTCTTATATATGGAGCTTGGACCTTAAAAGCATTAACACCTGAGGAGGGTCCAAAGCCATGTGACAAAGATGTGGGAATTGCTTTTCCATTACTTCATTCTTCCAACCCCACCATAACCATCAACCCCTTCCTCTGTTTTTCTTCTACGCTAAAGGCACCCATCTTATCTTTGTTTTGGGGCTACAACATAGAACTGACGGTCTAGATTCCTGGTGTCCGCCACAACCAATAATCACCATCTTCATATCATCACGTGGTTTCCCTCCAGCAAGCATTCTCTGAATTACAGTCTAAAACCATGATGATTATAATGATGATGATGATGACATCAAAACACTGAAGAGAGCCTTGAAACCGCCTAGAAACGACTAAACTGAATCCCCGGAATGTTGATATGACATTTTATGGATTAAAGGATGTATTATTTTAGTCTTTTTCATAATGAAGCAAGCCATGCAGGTTCCGCAGGAAAAGGGTTTTGAGGCTCCGCATCTCCGACACATGGCCTTTGATTACTGGAGTATGGGCCATTTTAATTTCATCTCCTTATCTCTATGCTGTGAAAATTCCATAATCAATCCTTATCAAACAATGAAATATTCTACTTTGAAGTTTGACCCATACATATATTGATCAAGCTCAAAAGGGACCCTGTTGCCTGTGGTTGAAATTCCTATTCAATCATTTCTACTGCATTATTTCTTCCAAGTAAAGTTACAGCTTCGTGGTCGACCTAAAAAAGCTCTAGTTCTTTCAGAACAAACTAGGAGTCATTACACAAACATTTCTTCTACTTCTTTTCGTAACCTTTTCAATAGTCGTAAACCAGTTGTGCAACTTTTTTCGCAGAGCATGTGCTTGGTGAGAAAAATAGAATGTGGTGCCTATTGGTGTTGGATCATGGGTGATCAACAATAAGTTCTTTATGTGTTTTGATGATAAGCAAAAGGTTTTGATGAAGATCAAAACGTTTGAGTTGAAGAGAAACACGCTGGAAAGCTTGGAGTTGCGAAATCAAGTCACAGAAGCATCTAATGTACGTAGAAAATCGTCATGTACGTTATACAGGGTCTGAATACAAACAAAAACCATTGGAACCCTCTGAAGCACATTTCACGTACGTCATAATAAGTTAACGCATGTGTGTGTTCATTGACGTACGCAAGAGTAAAACGTCACGTACGTCACATTGATCTAAAGTACGTGAGATGAAGTTTCACGTACGCAAGATGCTCCTGATTGAAAACAGAGGCTACTGGATCCTTAACAACGTACGTCATACATTCACAACGTACGTAGTGAAGTCACAACGTACGCAGAGGAGATTCAACGTACATCATCTAGATATGTGGTTATGATCAACGTACGCCAAGTAATGTTCACGTACGTGTGTTGGAGCTAAAGTCAGGTAACGTACGTTAGACTGTGTTAACGTACGTGAGATTGACACAGACAACAACATACAGCTTTAAACAGACTCCAACGACTATATTCTTCTCTCCAACGGCTATATTCTTCTCTCCAACGGTCATATTGATTCAAAGGGCTATAAATACATCAAGAGAAGGGCAGGAACGTGTTGAACAACATCAGAAATCATAGAGCCAAACTTCCTATCAATTTTCATCAAGAAAAACATCAATTCAAGCTAGAGATCAAAGTTTAACCTTCAATTTCAAATACTCAACTCTAGCATAGAGCTTCATTGTTTGTAAACCAATTGTATACACTTTGAGAATCTGAGTTAGGTTTATTGTAAGCTTATAGAAAACAACATTGTAGAGATTTGTTGTGAACCTAAGTATAAAACAACATTGAGTGAGGTTTGTTGTGAACCTATAGAAAACAACATTGTGAGGCCTTGGAGGTGTTGAGCCGGAATCAACCTCATGTATTGGCCTTGTTGGATTGAGCCGCAATCAATCATCGATAGTGAAAAGCCTAAGTGAGACTTA
>CAODLS011270240.1:0-10790 GCA_948243855.1 Flueggea neowawraea | reverse complement strand
ATAAGAATTTGAAACAAAGATATTACCATATTAAATGACACCAGTCGACTAAGCAGGTCAAATGTAAGAAGAACTTCCTCACTACTCTCCAAATACATCTCTTGGGCCAAGCGCAGCAGCAAGACAAGCACTCCAGATTGTTCGTACTGCACAATAAGATAAAGATGACGGAAAAGAACAAGCATTAGATAGTATATCAAAATTTTTTGCACCCAAATCCATAATTTCATACATTCCAACAAGAAAACTGATAGTAAAGAATATGAGGTAAGAAAATATACTCATTAAGTTTGCTCATGGGTATTAGAGATTCCCGAACCGAACCCGAAAAAACCATTAACTTTCTCTGACCGAACTGTCCCGAAATTTTTATATGGGATGGTTTTAGATCTTAAACAATATTCGTACTGAGAATCGAACCAAAAAACTGAAACTAGTACCAAAAATTATATATACATATATATATATATATATATATATATATATATTACTCCTTTAGTAAACCTAAATTTCTTTATTCTACTTTTTTATGATTAAAAACCTCACATTTAACTTATATCAATTCGATAATAGTATCATACACTATATTCTAATATGCTAATCTATAAAATTAGTTCGATTAAACTACTTAAAACTCATTTATTACTTGTTGTAATTCAATTTTAACAACTTAATAAGTTCAAGTAAATCAAGTAAATATTATTGTTTTTTCAAAAATATATAATTTCAAATATTAGTTAAAGACTTTACGTAACATCTATAAATTATACTCTAAAACTAATATCATAAATCTTATACCATAAACTTCAACTCATAATTCCTAAACTAATATTGTTAACAATTTAAATCTTTTAATTAATATTCAAAGTATAATAAATTAATAATATAACTTATATACAAAAATATTTGATATTATAAACTGTATTTTGTTTACATATATTTGAGTTTTTGTTCACTTAAAAAATATGTACATATTATTAATTTGTTAAATATGGTGTCAAAACTACGTAGTTTTGACTTACAAGCTAAACAAAAAAAGACACTCCACTTGGAATGGGAACCCTAAATATTTCAAGAAGAACTAGATAGTGAAGTATTTTTTTCTATTTATATAGCATTTAATTGTATTTGGGACTTTAATTTTATGTTAGCATAATTTGTTTGTATTTTTAAGATATGATTAATGGATATTTTTGTATTTAAGTTGAATTATAGTGAAGAAAATCTCCAATCTCCAAACTGTTTTTGTCCTTTTCTCCGTCCCATTTTGTCCCGAAATTTCGGAGATTTCGGGACTTCGATTCGGTTCCAGATCCTGCGAAATAAGGATCTCCAAAATTCAGTTCGGTTCTGAAGATTTTGAAATCTCCGAACCGACCTGAACCATGAGCGCCCCTAATACTGATGCCAATAACACTTATAACCATCATTTATAGAACAAATAAGTAAAAAGGAGCAAAATCAAAGAATACAATAACAAAAAACTAAGTGCATAACATTCATCTTTCCTGATTCCGTATACGGGCTCTCTTTAATAAGTCAATGAAAAGATCAACTTGCATGATTAGTCAATCTACTACACAAAGCCAGTTTTAAAAAAAAAAATCTACTACACAACGGGCAGTTGAAAATATTTCCTCATAAAGTTCATGAGTAAACAAAAACATTAACTTGCACTAATATTGCTCTAACATTTCCCATTGACCACGGAAAGATGTTCCGAGCAGTGCTTATATAAAAGGGCACTCATAGTTTGCAAGCTTGCAACATGATTCATCAACAATTATGAAAATCAGAAATTAATCAGATCATAGGAAAACATGAACATGATTGTTTTCATACAATGATAGAGAAAACACAACAATTATGGGTAGCTCTGGAGCAAAGGTCATTAGACTGATTATTCTAGCTCAGTATCTCACAAGTTTCTGATTCTGGATACACATGGGGTCCCCCACAATTTTAAAGGGCACAATAGGTAAGGTAATAGGGTATGTGTGTCTTGCCTAGCATCTTCTACCATAAGCAAATGCCTTCTTACACAAATGATATAAATGTTCCTTGTCATTTTCATCACAATGAACACATTTGTCCACAACCAGGACAGTTAATCTCAAACAACAACAATTGAAAAGGTGGCATCTAGCTATAGACTAACTTGCCTGACTGCTTTTTTAATTAAACATTTCTATTTCAAAAGCAAAAACCTGCATCATTATGTCTTTTAACAATAATAAAAACAGATAACACACCAACTAGAAAACAATCAACTAAATATTAGACAAATAACACAGAACATTTTGCCTTTACCTCCCACCGTACGAGAGCTGTATTCCCATCAATAAATTTCAAGACATGTCCATGAGTCTTGCTAGGAATAACCAGACCTTCAAACCCAGGAACACGCAATGGCAGGTGAGTTTCAACGACCTGAGAAATGCTATCCACCAAGCACTCACTTGTAATCTCAAACAAGGATGATATGCCGACAGATTTATCAAGAAAGTTATACCTGTTCATAAGTTAAAAACATAAAGTATACAACAACTGAATTAGAAACTTAACATTAAAATAATATTCTTGAGATGAAGGAAACTCAAACAAAAAACTTTCTACAAAACTAGAAAGAATATAATTTGGTGGGAACTTATAATGAAATGTCTCACGGGAATCTTGTGTCTAATATGTAGCTTTGTTATCTTTTCCTCATCAGCATCAGAAAGAAAAAATGTTTCATGCAGCAAAAATTAAGAACATAAAACAGTGGAACAAAAAGTTCACTTACACGCATTCTGCAGGCCAACTTCCTTCACAAAGGGATGATAGAAAGCGAACTAGTTCCACAGTTCTGTAAGGGAATTCACCCTCCAAATTGCAAAGAAGACAGCGGATGGGACCATCAATAAAACTATTCTTGTCCCAGAATTGAACACAAAGCGATTCCTGAGAGTTCAAGAGCAAGAGTTTCCAAGTTAACAAACTTCCAATAAGATAATATGAAAACAGAAATAAAAAATGGCTATATAAACAAACCTCCCCTCGATAAACTTTGCAAATGAAGTCCAGTATCAGAGCAAGAGTACTGTCCTCCAACTGCAATATAAAGGTCATAGTGAGACATAAAAATTGAAATCTATTAAAGAAATGTAATAAATTGGGTTTTACCTGAAGGTTAATCTCATAACATGCAATAAATGCAGAAATAAAAGTTCTCAAAACACTTCGATAACCAGCAACTGGTCCCTGTTTTTGTGAGAGAGAGTGCATGAGTGAGAGAGAGAGAGAACATAGCATATGTCCAAAAATCACAATTCAATGTTATTAACCATTATTAGAGATACTAAGTATCACACCAGGCATATACAGATGGAAAATTTGGAAACATCAGAACTCAAACGCAGTCACTGCTAAACATCATAAATCCAGACCAAGTATAACTTACATCTGATTCCTTTAACAAGTCACTTTCGAGAATCTCCACAAAATAACTAAAGGATGTAACTTCAAATGCTAGACGAATATACCCATCATGATCAATCTCCTGAAACAAGAAACAAAATAAAGCAAAGTTGCTAGCTTGCACTTTTCCTGATACATAAAATCAGCTTTTAAAAGATAAAATCAGCTTTTTAAAGACAACATACCATTAGCACATTATTCTCCTCCGTTTCAGGAAGAGATAATATTAGACGGAGACAAACTGCCCACGCATGTATTAAGGGGCCCACTTCTTTTATTTCCACAACATTAAAACTCGATAACAATGCATCCATCTCTTGTATATCAGTCAAGGAAAAGTTAGAAGCACCCTGCCTGAGAAATAGAAAAATGTTCTAGAAATTAGAACAAATGCACCAAGATTAAGGAAACAAGAAAAACACTGATGGAAGAACAAACTGTAAGAATTCTCACTATTATATCACATGACCCACTCAAATGTTATTGTCAAAAGCCCAAACTGCTAATCAAACTTCCCATATCTCCAGTCAAGACAGGGTATTAATAACAAATATAACGCAATCTAATGGCGACCACTTTGAAATAAATACTCACTTAACATGACTAAAGTCCCAACAACAAACAATATAAAGCCTAAAAGTCGACTACAAAAAACACAGCTTCGAGGCCAAAGGGGTGCCTTCTCCCAATGTCAGAGCACTGATATTTGGAAAAATGAGTGTACATGCTTGCAACTCTCCTTTCATACATAATCAAAACTATGTGTGCTGTCCAAGGAAAAATCTCCAACATAGTTTATACTTATCTCACAGACCAAGAAAATGTACAAAATTATTAAAAATACACATGCATGATAACTTTATAACCCTTTCAGGAACTTCTTACTTCCATTTATACACAAAACACTAATGGAAGAACAGAGTCTAGGACCCACAGACAGAGATTTACAAACGTTCAAAGAAGAATAAGTATAGCACACAAATATGCAGCCAGGACACTCCCTTTTTGTTCAACCAATGGGAGTCAATACTGTAAATTGCGTCTTTAACATTAAATGGATAACAAGAATTGGATTATATTCCAGTTTTCAGTTGATGGATTAATAGGCTTATTAATTCAGACACGTAATTGTCTGAATCGCATAAAATGCATACACAGTAATTATTCCCAGTGAAAATATTATCCCACGCAGGCCTGGACAACATCCTCTCAAAGCCAAAAAAACATTATGAACTCTTATGTCACCAAAAGAAACTGTAGAATGAAACTATAGGTAGAAACCTGAAAGGAATATCATCATGAAGCAATTGAAGAAGATTTTCCAAGTCCAAGGTTTCTATAAGGATAAGAAGAAGTTGTATTTTGGCATGATAAGAAGATTTCAGTGCTTGATTGGATATTGCCAGCTTTCCAAAGTTACAAGAACCTGACAGAATACCCTGCAATATGAAGTTTATGACCTATTTTGACAACCATATATAATACATTAACATGCTTACCCAAAGGGCAACAACATACCTTGTACAACAAGCATAAATCTTTCCAGGCTTCACTGGTGCAGGTAGAAAGTGATTCATAATAAATGAGGAAGATAATGTCCAATACCAAATTGTCTTCAATCAATGTCTCTTCAGCCCACAATGTGAAAAGATCAACATCCTACGAACCCAATATGCATCTAACATCAACATCTATGAATTATGTAGCAGAAATGGAAGAAACGTCCTTTTCTTCAATTTTTGTTCCATTATATTGTAGAGAGTAAGATTAAAATATACAAAAAAGCACCTAAGGTCACCAAAGAAACAATAAATATTCATGTATCCATGTGTGTGTGTGTCCAACATACATGAATTACCTGGCATAGGTTAAAAAATACTAATAGAGTCGTGGAACCTACTAAATAAAAAATGAACAGCTTTATTATTTTCACGGGCACTTTATATTAACTTAGATTTCACCTAAAAATAGCTAATTATTAAACGCATTGCGAGTCAACTGAGTTGTGGCCCTTAGATCAGGGAGTAGAATGCAGAAATAAGCACCTTGGCACAATGAGTATCTAAAAATGTGGCATAGGGAGATTTAACAGGACAGAAAGGTCACACCACTTACAATAACTAAATGCAACTGAAATTCCACCAACTAGGTTATTTTTATGTGGCAAACCAAACACAAGAAGCAACTCCACAGAGCCTGAAGAGTAAGCACATGTTCAGCAACTACTATATCATTGAATACAATAACTATTCAATAAATTTAAAAAAAAATCAACAATGAAATCATCCATCCCCTTGCTCCACGCATTTCCAATTTCCCATTCTACAAAAACCACAACTAAAGCAAAATGAAAAATGAATTCAACTTCATATACCATCTGCTCCGGATGACTGGAGTATAGAAGGCCCTGTAGAACAGTTATTGATTTGTGTTCCAATCCATCAGCAATCAACTTTAGTGCCTCATCTCTAACAACGTTTTCTTCCGTGGATCTAATTCCAACATGTACTGCACCAGGAGCAATTAATCAAAATATCAAATACTAGTAATACTGCTCGATACTATAAAAGAAATATTCCCATATTATGGTCTGAATAGTATAAAACATTGTGCAGGAGTTATAGAAAAATAAACACTAATTTTTTTTAAAAAAAGGCCCAGGTAATCTTACAGGCGTGCATGAGAATCTGCCTGGTACACTTGAGCAAGCACTGCCGTTCGATGTAGTAATGAAGCAAAATCTTTGCAACAATGGCACAGAAGAACATATACAAGAGTAATCAGAAACCAGTTGAAGTAACATAAATAGATGTTAACAGAAAATAGAACAAGAAAAACTATTTTGTGCATCTAGAAACTCAACTTAACTTCATCATCAAAACTGGACTTAGTCAACAACTAACATTTTAGATATATTGGAGAGATGACTCCAAAACAAAAGACCAAGTATAAACCACAACCACTTGCCAAATAATTTCAGCAACATAAAACAGTAGCAGAGTTAACATGAAGTTCATAGTATTAAGATGTTCTAGATGAACTTTGAGCAAACAAATGCTAATATGCTACATATGTAACAAGGTAGTCAACTAAATTCCACAGCATCACCGAAACATCTCTCATCCATGACATAATTATTATTATTACTATGATTCTAGCTTCGATGATCACATTAAAACATCACAAAAATTAATTGAGCAGAATCGAGAAAGCCACTAACCAAGTGGAGATATTCTGCAACAACAGAATCAATAGCAAATTCATTGCGTTGGACGGACCTCTCGACAAGAATATAAGACTGCACTTCATCTAAACACTGAACAAACAACAAGAAAAACTCAAATAAATGATTAAATTTTCAAAGTTCTCAATTAAGATCAAATTCGAAGCGAACTAACCAAGTAGGAGCTAATGTGGAGAGCCTTCTCTTTCAATTCCGGCTTCACGATAAGTTCACGAGAACCGATTTTAACTTTCTGCGAATTCAAAGCCTCTTTCGACTTCGCATTTGGAGGTCTGAAGCAAGAAAGAGTGTCGAGGAACCACGCGTGATTCTCCTTCAACTTCTTCGCCTACAAAAACAAACAAAACAATTGCGAAAAAAATAAGAAAGTAAAAGTGGTGCCGTTTTGGTTGAAGCAAATGAGAAACTTACGAGGGAAGGAGGGAAGTCGGAGGAGAGAGGAGCGTTTTCGAGGTAGGAGAGAAGGGAAGAGAAGGGGTCCCACCAGAGGGAGGGATCGACTGATGACGTGGCAGTAACAGAGGTCAACATTGGAGAAACCCTAGGAAGAAGAAGGAGGTGAATTTGGCGTTCATGTGTTTGATTTTTGGCGCTTTTGTTGAGGTTTTGGAGTTGAGAAGGTTTGAAACCTCTCTCTTGCTGTCTCGCAGAGGGCAGAGGGACCGAGACGATTATCTGATGCAAACGACGCGTCGCTTTAATGGATACATTGAACGACAGCTGCACTTCGTTAAATTGACGCAATTCAAAAAGAAATATAGTTCGACTGTTGAAATAGACAAACGATCAGTCGTTGGTGATCCGGTGCTCATGAGTTACGATACAGAAACGACAGGTCATTCTCGTCAATTATGCCATATGAATCATTGATCATGTGGACACACATATATTAAGACGAGGCCATGATGCCTGGATGTGAACGTCAAAATATGTGTAAAGATTATTAAAGTAATTTAAAAGTGTTTTAATAATAAATTTTTTTTATAAAAAGAAGAAACTGTAAAAATAAAGTATAAAAAAGTATGCTTTAATTAAACTTTAACTTCATTACATATTTATTTTAAAAAAAAGGAAAACAATTGCACAGCATGATAAAGTTCCATAGAGAGTTTAGTGATTCATTACTAATGTATATTAGTTAAAAAAAATATTAAACCATATTGTTCATTATTGTTCCATATGTTAAAATAAAATCATATATTCAATTAGTTTATTTGTTAAGTCCAAATGCAAATAAAATTAAGAATTGATTTTCTATTTACCAAAATTATCAAACCCACAATCAAATTTGTTAAGTCCAAATTCAAATAAAATTTACCTACTTATATAAAAAACCATGAACCAAAATAAGGAACAACATTCATTAATACTTCCAGTAATACTCAGCCCTACAAACATTTATAAAAAAAATTCCAGCAACATTCTTCTTTAAATATAGCAACATTTCTTAACATTCGATCAATATTTTCATCTAATAAAAACACATTGAAACTACGATCTTTCAAACAGATTTCAGGTACCTATAAAAAGTAAATTTTAAATACAATATTTAGAAATTTAAAGTCAAAACTGAATGCAAATTGAGCAACCAAATTTCAATAACTATAATGACTTGGATTTGTTGGATCTATTGAAAAAAAAAACTAAAATTATAAAAATCAATTAATTCATGCAATGTACACCTTAAAAATAGCTATGAAAATGAGCTCACTGATTCACTCTTAATTGGAATATAGCTTCAGCTCTGCTATAAAAAGATGGTCAGATAGCAGAGATATAAGAAACGAATTTCCTGATTCTTTATCTTGTTGTGAACTAATAATTATCAATAATTGCTTTTCTTTTACTAATAGTCTCGTAGTTTATTAGTACTGAAATAAAAAAAATCGAAAGCTTGATTTCCGATTGTTAGAACAAATATAATGACTTATCATAAAAAATAATCGCCTTATTCTTCTAAAAAAATGAATTATCAGTGATTTTCTTTCCAATACCAGATTTAAAAGTCCAGATTCAAGAACTCTTCAAAAGAAATGATTAACTGGCATCAAATATAAATTTGTGTCTACAAGCTAGCGACATTTCCTCTCAATTAATCAATCAACTTTTAAGAGCCGAATTTTCTGATACATATAATCAAAACGAAAGTTTTTTATATAAAAATATATGATGTTATAATGACCCTACCAAAATATTCACTTGTTCGTAAGAAAGTTCCTTCTATACTTCCTCTTGTTGTCCTTTTCCTTTTTTTGCAGAACTGTTAGGAGTTTAAGGATTTTAAGTTGCAGATTGCAGTTCGAAAATGCTTCTCATCAGTCATCATCATCCATTGATATACTGTAGAAATAGTACTTACCAATTGAGTTAACCCGATTCGCCAAAAGACAACAACAATATTAATAGACAACCTTCACTTATGAAACATAATAATATGCAAACAGCTTTAAAAAGCCGGATTTTTCTGATAAAAAATATAGCAGTACTACTTCTATAAACCTTTCAATCGATACTCTTAATAACACTAGATTCTAAGATTGTGTTGCTTTCAACAAGCATTAATGCAATGGTTTTTGATAATCACTTTGGACCATGGTAGGTGTATCATTAGCTAAGCTAAGTGACAGCTAATTTGGTCTCTGCTTCGACAATGACTATCATTTAAAATATCTGTTGGCTTCTGCAAATTCACCAACCCAGGCAACCACACACATATAATTACATTTTTTTTCTAAGAACCATCGATTTTTTCAGAGCTAGAGGCAACTAGATAATACCACTAAAAACTTTTAACTGTAATCTTGGCCTAACGGTAGTATCTACCATTACGAGTCAACGCTACTTGATATATCACTAAAATCTTTAATCAAGATGGAAATTATCAGGTTTAATAATCCTTACCGCATTATCTAGCAAGCAGTATTATGAAGAATAAATTTTCTGACAACGAATAAGTTCATAATATATCACAATCATTATGTACTGTTCACTGTATATGTTTCAAAAAGCATGTAAATTATGTATATACTGATTCCAATAACATTTATTTGCATTCATTATCATTGTTCTTAAGTAGTTTCCTCATACATTTCGTGATCTGCATGTGGTCCTTTACCATAAAACAGGTCATTGAATACTCAACTGTCTATCTTAACATGGCAACTGCACCATTGCCTTCTTGTCCGTAGACTGTAAATGTATTTGGTATCAGCTTCTTCCATTGCACAAAACATGCATGCGAAAGTATGCTTTAAAAACAGCAATCAATTATGGTGCAAAAATGAGTAATTTGATCTTGTGATCTTTCACTGATGGTCATTGGACTAAAAACTCGTATTCTTCATTAACTAAATAAGTTGTCGAATCCGTGATTAATATACTAGGCCCGAGTGGACTAAGAGAGAAAAAATTTATACTCTAATATCTTCAAGTCCTTTTTTTTTTTAGAAAGAAAAAACTCATCTTATTAGACTATGCACTAATTTGTAATTTGTGAGTAAAAGAAGGAAGTTAGAAAATTTGGTGGAATTTGTTTAATGGAAAGTAATTACACTTCATGTTTCATTTATTTCAGGCAGTAGTAATTCAATAATAATAACAAGATTCACAATCCAAATGTCACTAAAAAAACAATTCACACAACACTCAAAGTTTCATAGAATATCTAACTACAGATAATTGAATACACACAATTTCCCTTTGCCTTCCAAGATCTTTAATTCCTTTTGCATTTCTTCCTCTACCAACCTTAGTAGGCCATATTACAATAATGAAAACCTCACACTAAACTCTGCATTATATGAAAAGCAAACAGTAAAAGGTAATATTTATATATCATTACATCAATCAAAACACAGTCTAAGGATGAGGTGAAAGTGGTGGCAAAGGAGGCCATTTTCCAAACTTAGGATGGTGGAAAATCTTTGGAGGAATCTTTGGGAAAGGAGGCAACTTTGGAAGAGGAGGACAAGGCTTTTTATGAAAAGGAGGAATCTTGGGAAGTGGAGGAAGAGGTTTGTAAAAGATTGGTGGTTTTGGCTTGTAAATTGGAAATGGAGGTGGGAGAATTTTTGGAATTGGAGGGCAA
>CAODLS011270159.1:0-12641 GCA_948243855.1 Flueggea neowawraea | reverse complement strand
TGAGGTTTGCCCCACCACTGTTAAAAATCAAAATGTATTCCATAAATACCAGAGTCAAAAACATATAACGTAGATTCGGGACCAAAGCAAACGTGATGTGGACTCTGCCACCAATCACGCAAAGTGTGGACCAGCCATAGTGTGATGAGGACCCGCCTCTATCAATATCAAATCATGTGCCTCGTTAGGCAACATGACTACCGACACCCCTAGTAGCTGGGTTGTCTCATTCATTGGTATACCAAGGGCTACATGTCTCGTCTCCAAAATATATACATAATATATACTTAAATCAAATAACAAACGGTCATGCGATCGAATATATCAAAACAAATCACAAACGGTCATGCGACCAAGTTTATCAAAACCAAAGGATATATAAGACACGACTTATATATCAAGTTCCAAAACATACTTTCATAAAATTATGGTTTCCAAAATATTTATCAAATCTATAATGGCATGATTTGCAAAACCAAGTATGCAAACAATCAGTTGTTTTACCAAAAAGAGTTTCAGAATCTCTTTCTGAAATATTCCAAAATATAATATAATCAAATTATATTATTTCAAAAACAATTCATCTTTCGCCGAAGCGCAAACTCTTTCAAAACAGAGTACAACTACTCTTTTCCAAAAATCCAAATGGTTTTAAAAAAAACAATCAATAACAAACAAGTCCTCACATAGACCAGATTTTAGGATTCTCAATCCTTTAATTTTTTCGGTTTATATGCTAAGGTGATAGCACAATAAAAATGTATAATTGGAAGAGATACAACCTATGTGTCTGAAGATTCAATCCACTCACCTGGATGCCGAGCTTCCAAACTCTGAATCACTGACCGTCGGTCGATGGCTGGTCGCCTCGGAAACCGAACCGAACTGAAACACAATATTTTACAAACAAATCAATATGGTAACTATTGCAAAACAGAACATGCATGAAATGCAAATGCAGACTCATAAGCTATCGGCGTCAGAAATCTTATTTTGATATAAGATCTAGCACTCACGGCCCAAAAATCCAAATCTATAAAATTACGATTTGGTCCCCAATTTTTTGTAAAATTACATTTTAGTCCCTAGACCTCGTAAAATTACAAACTAGTCCCTCGAGTCCGAGAATATATAAACAACTATTTCGATAGTCAGATTCCTCAAACGAGCTCTCGAACTCTCCGAATTTACAATTTTAACTAATTTTCTCAAATTCACAAAATTATACCTAAATTCTCAAATTTACAAATATACTCCGAACTTTTTAAAATTACAAATCTAACTCTCCAGTTTCTAAAATTACAATTCTAGATATCAACTTCTCAAAATTTCAAAAATATATATCTCAAAATTTTATTCTCAAAACTACCAAACTTTCAATTCAGCCGACAAAAACAAAAACTAAATATACATATGGGTTCATCTCAACCTCAGGAACATTAATCCATCAACAATTTCCTCAAACTAATAACAAAATCATCAGAAATTGTTCAAACCCGAACAAAACCCTAGCCATTCAAAGAACTCATCATTTCTTCTGATTTCAAGCTAGATTTATGTTAATCTAACCTCCAACAATCATAATCTAACAACCTACAACATCCATTTCAACATAATCATGCAAAAACTGAAACCCATTTCAATTTCGGCCAAAAATGGATTTCTGAAATTAAATGCATGAAATGGATGAAAAGAGGTGATTAGAACTAAGATCTTACCTCCAGAGATGTTTAGGAACACTGGGGAACCGATGGGAGGCAGAGAGAATCGATCCCAAAGTGAGAGAGAGTGAAAAATGCAAATGACAGACGAAATAGTCAGGGTTCGGATATATATAGAAATTATAGGCTCAAGTACGTGAATTTAAGGTTAAAGTACATTAGGAGGACCTCACGTACGTTAGGATCAAGGTCGCGTACGTTAACAAGTCAAAAATCATATTCTGGAACTGAAAATCCCGACCTCACGTATTTCACCACCAAATCTCACGTACTTGAATCATCCTAGAAACCCAGCTCACATACGTTACACATATTTCTCACATACGTAAGTTCTACCTACCTTGCGTACGTTATCTTGCCACAATGTACGTTGTGCAAAAATTTCAGTTAACGTACATTTCACAAATTTCCAACATACATCAGCATACTCCAGACAACATTCCTGAACTTCCTTTGATTCCGAACGTGTGTCGGATCATTCCCAATGTCCAACGACACCTAACCTTACAAAAATAATCTCTTTCAAATATCTGAACATCATCTCAAACATTCGAGAATCAAATCTTAACTGAGGTCATTCAAAAATCGAATGACGTCCCACTGAAGAACTTGTCCGATTTGATCGGAACGCTATAGAAAATTGATTGAAACGGGAGAGATATTACATCTTCTTTTTGCTCTAAAGTTTTCTAAGCAGTACTGTTCAAGACCAACCTTCAATTTTTCTTCTATAGACATAGGAGGTATTGCAAGAGAAATAAACAACATTGCATCACCACCTTTTTTTATTACTAGTAAATTCTACACGCGTGTTGAGCGTGTGGTTGTTGTGGTTGCGAATTGAGATAATACAATGATGATAATAACTTATTAAATGTCTAAATTTAAAAATTTATTAGCGTATTATCCTCATGTGGTTCAGATTAATTTTTTAAATAAAAAATTTTGTGGATTAAGTAATAATAATAATGTTTTTCAATTAAACATTTTGGTTTGGTTATCAGTTCCAACTATATCATTGGTTTCTATGGATATTTTTTTATCAGTAATCTGCATGGTTTATATACAATATATTTGATTCAAAAGTGGAAATATTAGTTATTTTCTTATTGAAGATATGTATATCATTTTTTTTTTTGTCAACTTTTAACACTAATGATATGTCATTACATATTTATCTTGTAGTGTATGACTTTATTGGTAATAGTTATATTATTGGTAATAGTTATATTGACCTCTTTCATGTTCTTACTTTTGTACTTGGTCCATAATTTTTTTCCAAATTAGTTGCTTTTAAAATATATTTAAAAATTTAGAAAAAATATGAATGTCTTGCTTGAGTAAGTCTTCGTTGCTCGAGTAAATCTTAAGAGTAAATCTTAATTTTTCCTATTCAGTTCAACTTGATCTTCCATGCCCGAGTGTTTCCTCATTTATTTTCAATGTTATATGGGTAAAAATATTCCGCTTTCAAGTGAAGCATCGGGTTTGACTGTTGAGACATATATCTAAAGGATTTAAGTATTATTTATGTACTTTTGTATTTTTATTCACGAGTTATAAGAGAATTTTAGTAAAGAGTTTTTTGTTTGAGTAAAACACTTTTGTAAAATAATCTCTTAATATTGTTTCAATTCTTACTCAAGTTATATGTTGTTGAGCGTATCTCAAAGACTTGAGCATTTGTCTCTCACAAATGATGCTTTCTTGCTCAAATGAAAAATATCTTACTCAAGTCACTTCATCTAGAATCTTCATTCTTGCTCTAACCTTATTGCTCAAATGGCATCATATTTTATACTGAAAACAAGAGAAGTTGTAAACAATTTATAGAAACTTTAGTGATTTTTCTCCTATATCTCTAGATTTTTCTAGTAAGGGATATTTTAATTCAAATAAAAATATCCCTTACTTTAGTAAAGCGTCTGATTCGACCGTTAAGACAAATATATCCAGAATATTCAGATATCATAGGTGTACTTTTGTCTTTTCTATTACTTGAGCTACAAAATATATTGGTTTATTTAGGTATTCCTTAGAATATGTATTACTTGAGTAAAGAATTCATATGGCTCGAGAGAACCTTTCTTACTAGAGTAAATGCACTTACAAATCTCTAAAAAAACAATTTCTTACTTGAGTCAATTGTCGGAGACTTTTTGGTCTTGCCTTTGGAGTAGAGAAGAAAGAAAATGAACACCAAGATTTAGAGTTGTTTGACCAACCTTGCCTAGTCCACTACCTACGTTCCTCACTTAAGATTTTCCCAAATTCACTATTTTGATTATTGATTATGGCTCAATCCAACAAGGCCAACTACAAAGAGGTTGATTACCTGCTCAACACTTCCAAAGCCACATTCACTTGAGTAGTACCTTCATGAGTGACTTCAAGTATCTCTCACATCTCTTTGGGACTCTTACAAAATGAGACTCGATTGGTATTTTCCATGGTGAGAGCACAAAATATGAGTTGCATGGCATTGGCATTGATTTGGTCATGCTTGCAATCTTCATCATCGTAATCACTCTCTTTCTTGACAGCCACATTCTAATCTTTACGAACCCTTGGTCCTTTCATAATCACCTTCTAATATTCAATGTTCATAATCAAGTCAATAATTAGATGGAGTCAAACAATTCTCAAAAGATTATTGAAAGATGAATGATGTGTTTTGCAATAATGTATGTATTTTCTAACTCCATGCAATACTCCTTACAGTATTGGAATTATATAAGATTATTGAAAGTTTTATAAAGAATATTTAGTCATCCCATTTTTTTGAGTAAATATAAAGAAATACACTCTAAGATTAGTAAAAGTTTTACAAAGAATATTTATTCAATCCATTTTTTAACAAAATAAAAAAAAATATACATTCGCCCGTTGCATCGCTCGGGGTCTACATCTAGAACATGTGATAGTTAGTTTGAATTTTAGAATTGTGGGTTGGAGAATTTCTTAGAGAAATTATCAATGGGGTTACAATTATTCTATTGGGTGCTTAAGGAATGATTTACATTTTTGGTATTTTAAAAACTTTAAGAGATCGATCCAATCGATTGTCATATTTTTCTTTGAAAATGATGCATCGACTAAGTTTTGGAAAGATTCTTCTTTTATCTCATCTACCTCAAGCGTTTGCAGATGTTCCTCATCCTGAATTAAGTGAGAAAATTTTCTATTTTTTAGTGGGAGTAAGAAACTCAAATCCAATAGGAGTTCTTATGTGGAGTTTGAACCCAATGGGATTTTGAGCCCAGTGAGAGTTCCTATAAGAATCTTGAACCCAGTGAGAGCATTTTGAAAATGCATAAATCTAAAAGGTCTAAAATCTCACGATGATATTTTTCAATGAAATGAATTGAATGAATCGATCGTGATCCTTTTAGTAACCCCACAAGTCAAGGACATACTGATGAGTATATTAGATGTTCACTCATACCAGTGTAAATTGATTGGGTTAAAGGAATGGAAGTGAATGAAATTTAAGATTAAACCATATTGAGAATTGGTTTATCTACCTAAAGGGTGAACACCCATGTGTAAATTGATTGGGTTAAAGGAATAAAAGTGAATGACATTTGATATTAAACCATATTAAGAATTGGTTAATCTACTCAAGAGTGAACACCTATTAGAGATTAGTTGGTACATGAGCGATAGATTAAGTAAGACATCAATATTCGCCAGAGGGAATTTAGTCAGCAAGATTGGAGAAGTCCACCTTGTTGAAACATTTACCTTTATCCAAATAGAATTTAGCGTTAGGCTAGTCTATACCTCAGCCTACATAAATGGATGTAGAGACTTATTTTTTTTCAATAGAGATTTTGGAGTGGAAACATATATGATTTAACCTAATAGTTTCATCGTCTAAGGTATGACCTTAGATAATCTTCGAGAGGATGGTATATTCATCTTTGCTGTGATAATACTGAAGTGAATACAATCATTCTAAACTTCTGTGGACATCACACTTGTAGCTAGAAATGGTCCAACATACTTGAATGACTCCAAAGATTGGTTATGGTCTAACTTTGAGATATATAATGTCACGACCAGGTTAGGCGATGACCGGCATACAAAGGTAAGCTGAGCCATAGACCCGACTCATCCCACACAAGCAGAATAACAAAACTTTCAAGCATACCTCCAGAATAACATAAGTAATATACGTCGCATACATATTGCATTACAACATTCCGAAATACATGACCTAAAAACCACAGAATATATATATATATATAAATTCTAAGCTCATATACCCATAATCCCAGTGTGGAGCCTATAACCATAACTACTGAGTCCGAACATAATGGAACTCACGATCTTGGAAGGAGTGCCTCCCTGAGCATGGGAAAACTGGAAGATGCCAACAACAAAATCTCCTGGAAAGGTAAGATGGGGGTGAGGACGAAACTCGTGAGGGACGACACTCTAGAGCGTCTCCAATACATCACATAAACCGTTTTTGAAAATAGTTTTCGAAAAACGATCACATGTATATAATTTATACTATAGTATGCACTCGTACTACATAGTATAAAACAAAAGTAGAATTAGCTTGTCTTTATAAACCATATAATCACATATGTAATGCCATGGTCCTTCCTTGTTAATTATTAATTTGATCTTGGCTAATAATTTACCTCGTAATTTATGTCATTAATAATTTCATCCAAAGATATTTTCCTTACTTTTGTATAGTTCTATAGAGGTTCCATATAGAATTTTTTTTCCTTTTCATTTGTTGCCTTGGTGTTGAAGTTGTAACAAAAAAATTGAAATTAGAACATAATATTTTTTTTTTGCAACTTCCTATCATATTGTACAAGTTACTTAACAATCAAAAAGATATGGTTAACAAGTTCAGGACAAGAAGAACATAAGACACATAAGTCATCTGTCACTATACCTCACTTGATCAGTCTAACTTTCATTGATAGTCTATTGTGGATACCTATGTAAACAAGGAAGTTGTGTCTCTATGTCCACTCATATTAGCAATGAGCTTATTTTTGTTGTCTTTATTTGAAATGTACTTGTATGATATAATATGTGCGGATTATATAATAATTATGTAATACGTGAAAAATAGAATAGTTGTATTGTTACTAAAATATTTTCTCATAATAATTATAAAAAATTATAATAATCTATACCTTCATATGTTGTGAATTGCACATCAAGCAATACAATTGTTGAATTTTGTTGTAATTCATCCTGGAGTTGCAAACCTTCATTCCCAGCCAAATCACCCCATAACATTGTTAGTTTTGTACCCTAGTCTAATTATTGATATACATTGTTATTATATTTATTATTTAATAAAGAGACATTTCATTTCATATCTATGAAATATTATATTGTTTATGACAATAAAACTTCCATGAATAGTTTATTATTTCTTATGTCATCAAGTGTGTGACTTGATAGTAAAACCATAAGGTAAAAAGAATAATATTCTAAAAGTCCCTAATCGATTGTTATCATGGGAATGATGACAAGCCAAGGTTAGTATGTTGCTAAGAGGATAATCACGTTTTACTGATTATGGATATGAGATATCACTTAGAACATAGATACATGTTAGGGAACATAGATACATGTTAGGGAACATGTATTGGACTAGCCCTCTATGAAAGCACTCAATGGATCAATGTCACAAGTAGCTTTCATACAGTGGTGATGTTTGAGTCCTCTGATTGAAACTCACTATCGACTCTTACATGAGGAATCACATGTTTTGACTTAGTCAAACGTTATCCATAACAGGGTAACAATAAAGACAATGATTGGATATGCCATGAATCTTGTAGAGGAGTGATGATGAGAGTGATGGATTTGTTCCTCTTATGAAGAGTGAAATCTTTAGGCCACTTGATGAGTATGATTGATGGAATGTATGCATACTCAAATGAATTGATAAAAGGGTTTATCAATGCCAGTTGTATATCAATCTACTTGGGATCAAGAAACGCATTAAGCAATATAAGGTTGACGTGTGACCATGTCTTATGCTTAATATAAATATCGTGTGACAAAAGGACTAAATATCAAACTGTGAAAGGTTAACTCAGATCACCGATTTCACTCGATTTTGGGTTGTCATAATGCATTACTAGATATCGCTTATGGACTTTGGGCCCAAGTGTTTGGGAAGAGACCCATTACCAATTTTGAGTGGGCATATTGGGTCACACACTAAAACGAATTGGATTGGATTACAAATGTTCTCTCGTTTGGTAAATGAATTATTAGGATAATTAATTTGATTAATTATTAATAATTCGGAGTTTTATGATTTATATCTTATTTATGATATAAGATATAATCCATTAATGTAATGAGACTTTAATTTAATTCACTTATTAATATTGTTTTGGGTTTATTTATGTGTGACACAAATTAGGCCCATAGATATTAATAATAGAGTGATTTATTTAACGATAGTGTATCATATAATTAAAAGCCCAATGACATAGCAAAACCCTAGTGTAAATTCTGCTAGCACTCCTATTTGTTAGGAGTTTTTATTCTTGTGCGAAAAGAAGAGGCAAACCTTAGTTTGACTAGGAGGAAATTCGACCCTCTTTCTCCTAAATAAGAGGGGTCGAATTCTTGCTTGAACAAGAAAGGAAATTTGGCATCTCTTCCTTAAGAAGGAAGGGTCGAATCCTTGTATAACAAGGAAACAAATTTTGGCACCAATTTGAGAAGGAATTCGGCAGACGCTCTCTCCTGAATTGGTGTGGCCGAATTCTTCTTGAACAAGGAAGGGTTTTTGCCAACTCTAATGCACATATTTAAGTTTTCACATATGCCTATAAATAGGAGCACACCATAGTCTTGTTTCTTATGGTAATGGATTGGCCGAATTTGTGAGTGTCACAAATAAAGAGAGAAAATTATTTGTGAGAATTAGAATAGAGATTCTAAAAGTGCTAGTACACTTCACCAATCCAAGGAAGTTCGTTCGTGTGGATACCATTGGTCACGTTCGTGCAAAGGCAATGTAGTTGAAAGGGTTTCGAGTTTATACTAAAAGCTTCATCAACAATTCATTTGTTCATACAATCGAGCTTTGGGCTTTCAAGGTAAAATCCTAACCCTAATCATTTATGTTCATGTGCATGGATCCTTGGTGGAATTCTAGGATAAAAAAATTTGTTATTTTTGTTGTGTTATCCTTTATATGAATGTCATATTTAGTTACGAATTCCAACAAACATAACCGAGGTCTTTTTGAACCTGCGTATATTTTGATAAATAAACAAGTGAGTTTAAAAATTTGTTGAATACAAATGAATAGGTTCTTTTGAATGTTATTCATTTTTTCTCATACTTATTTGGAGTCGACAATTATAACCTCTCTACTCTTTGATGTTATCTTTTCGTCTTTAATGGTTTTTCTTAGACCACTTATGTGAACAACAATGCCTATAACATATGAAGATATGTTAGATCAAATATTTTTAAGAACAGATTATCTTAAATAGACATATACCTATGTATTGGTAATAATCTTTAATTTGCCTTGCGTCTTCTAGTGTCCAAAAATTGGGTAGAATTTTTTGGATTGGAATTTTATATGTTTTCAACTCTATGATATATGTGTTGTTCTGAATTGTTATTTCCTTTGTCGGATTCTCACTTTCCATTTGGCTGAACTTGACTTTCACAAAGGCATCTCTTATTAGGTAGCTACCTTCTTTGTGCAATATATGGACGAATTTTCTGATTGTTTTCCAAATATTGTTGCATAACTTTTTTACCCTTGTCAATGACATAGATATATAATGTTTGTTGTAAGATTAAATCAACGATTATAGTTGCTTGTAATATTTACCTCTTTATCTATCAAAATGAGGTTCATGTATTTTTCGCCTTTTTGAAAGGTTTCTTCTTGACCTTTATGTAAAAGCATAACTCACATGAGCCATTTTTTGTCTCCAATTTGTAAAGTCTCTATTGTCTTGTATTTGTCTTCTTTGGTTATGGCTGCCATTTTTCCTTAAATTAGAAATTAATTACTATGAAAACTGGATCTCGCATATCATATGTTTAAAATTAAATAAACGTATATTTAAATCATAGAACGTTGTTGCATTCTAAATAATACATACGATAATTGGTTGCTGGTTAACTGAAAAAAATATAAATAATACTACTTGAAGAAGAGATATTGTATATGATAATATAATTCTTTTAATTGAATGTATTTGATGTCATTTAAAAGTGAAAAATTCTAAGACATGAATACTAATTTGGAAAAAATTGATAGTGGCATAGGTCACCAAACTATTTTAAGGAAAATTATTAATCTGCAATCATGTTTATTTTCTCAAGGGTACATGCAATTTCTTTATGACTAATCGTGAACATGCCTAATATCGAAGATCTTGCAAAAGAAATCAATTTGACATACAATTTGAGCCATAACAAAACGGATAGGGCAAAACAGAAGTAAAATTAGAAACAAATAGCTCTGAAGGCATTGCGCATCTCGCACAACCTGATATATGTACTAAGCTGTTTATGAACAATTATGATTGTTAAGCCTAATGTCAATATGTCAAATTTAAGCTGTATTTTTTTGGTACTAAAAAAAATTTAAGCTGTATTTTCTTATGTACTAATTATGATTATAATTATTGGCGGAGATTTTCACTAACACCTGTTGTCACAAACAATTGTTACAAAAACCGCGTGTTTAATTTGGCAGTAAAAAGAAATATATACGGACAATTATAGCAGAAGCAATGCACAACAATATGAGCAAGTAATTTACTACTACTATTTCTAAAGCTTTATGTAATATTTGATATGAATGTTGAACATACCTTATGAGATGATCTCGGATGCTTAGTTTTTTTTTTTAAAAAAAAAAAAAAGAGATCAAGTGGTTATTTGATTAAATTTTGCGGGTGTGACATATTTATATAGTTGATTAACATATAGTATTCTTATTGTAATAGGTTCAGTATACTATTAGTAATGTATTCATATTCTAATTCTTATTTGTTTTGAATTGGTAAATCCTAATCCTAATTGATTCTAAATAGAAGAAGGTCAATTAAACTGAAATGGTATGTTTTTATATAAGTAAAAAATACTCAATTACCAAAATTATATAATTAGAATTAAAATTAGTTAGTGTATGGGGTTAAAATTAATATAGATTATCATAATTTCCTACAAAGAAGAAAATTGAGCAGCGTCTGCCACATATTTGAATATAAAATAACGTATGCATTATTAAATTAGTAAGAATTTGTTTGAAGAAATAATATGCTATTTTTTTTAAGAGCAAGTAACGTAAAGCTATTTTTGTGTAAAGGTATATGTAGCTTCTTCTTTTTTTCGCTAGTATACCATGCCTGTTACAGAGGTAAAGTGTATCAGTTAAAGAATCTCAATTTCATAGAAAGAATCCCAATATAATTTTAGAATTTCATGAAAACATATTCACCATGTGCTCCAACTATGATGCAATGAGTTTTCCGTCAATGCTACGCAGACAAGAGCTGAACATTTTTGCTCAATTCATCAACCCTTCAAAGCTCCAATGAAATTTCACAATTTGCACAGAACTTTGGTAAGAATCTCTAGTGAGCCATACTGATTTACAGAACTATAAAATGCAAAGAAGCCCTTACTGCAGCATCTATTACTATTTGTTTTTTGATTTTTCTAGGTGCAAAAATAACTAAGCATTTGTTCTATCGAATATTATGCATGATGCAAAGACCAATTACAATATTTGTCCAATTATTATAATTTACTTAATTGTTTTCATCAAAAAATTTAATTGGAAAATGGGACCTTGAGACGAATTCCTCTCAAAAATAGCGACGAATTCATCGTAAAATTAAAATTGTGACGAGCTCGTTGCTATTTTTTAGACGAATTCATCTCAAAATGTTTTTTTTTTAATTTGAGATTGAAATTTCAAATTAATGTAAGGTTATTAATTAAAATAAAATTAATGTTTACAATATTTGTCCAAGTATAATGTAATTAATTTTATAATGTAAGCTTGATTATTACAATATTTGTCCAATTATTAAAATTTAATCAAAGTGGGAAAGGGGATATTGTGACGAATTGGTCGCAATTTTAGAGACTAATCCGTCGCAAAACATTTATTTTTCTAATTAGACTTTTAAATTTCAAATTAAAGTGCCATTAACTTTGTTTTCCCACTATATATATATATATATATTCAAATTATAATATATATAAATATAATATATATATATATATACAAATTAACACAACTATATTACTTTTTCAATCATATTTTATATATAAAAAAATATATGTATACAAATTAAAGGAAAATTCGATTTGATTAATTCTTGCGATGAATTCATTGCAAGACACCTATTTTTTGGCTGAAATTTCGAATTTCAATGAATTTTTGGGCTATTTCTCAGGTAAGAGAATTTGTTTTGCGACGAATTCGTCGAAAGGGTTGGGCTTTTAGCCCAACAGATGCTCTCCTCTTTCTTTCCCGGATATTACTATTTCCTTAGCCATATATTCCTCTTTCTCCCAGATCCATTTTTCTCACCCAATCCGACGCTCTTCTTCTTTCTCTCTTGGCCACTCTCCGTCGAAGCTTTCTATCAGGACCCACTCTCAGGACCATGACCGGCGTACGAGATGAACCGTTTATGGGAGCTCAGCTCATCCCGCACAAGCCTCAAAGAACAAAACATTTACCCAATAATCATATTTAAAGAAATATGAAAAACAACTAAAGGTGTAAACCTTATTTATTAAAATAAAACATATGTATTATAAATTGCAAAAATAATTTCAAATGAAAAACATTTGAAATTATTTTTGCAAACATTTGAAAAGCCAGAAACAGTAACAAAAACAAAAACAAATCCCAGTGTGGAGCCTCTA
>CAODLS011269996.1:0-15724 GCA_948243855.1 Flueggea neowawraea | reverse complement strand
GACTAAATATCAAACTGTGAAAAGTTAACTCGGATCACCAATGACACTCGATTTTGGGTTGCCATAATGTATTAATAGATACCGCTTATGGACTTTGGGCCCAAATGTTTTGGGACAAGGCTCATTGTCAATATCGAGTGGGCCTATTGAGTCATACAATAAAAAACGAATTGGATTGGATTGCAAATGTTCTCTCGTTTGGCAAATGAATTATTGAGATAATTAATTTGATTAATTATTAATAATTTAGGGTTTTGTTTTAATTCACTTATTAATATTATTTTGGGTTTATTTATGTGTGATATAAATTTGGCCCATAGATATTAATAATAGAGTGATTTATTTGATGATAATGTATCATATAATTAAAAACCCAATAACATAATAAAAGCCGTGTAGAAATTCAGTACACACTAAATAGGATTAAGAATCCTTATGCTTATTGGACAAGAGATAGAAAACCTAGTAGGGTTTTTTGTGGAGGTCGAATACTTGGTGGCCAAGGAAGAGGAATTCCGCACCCATTCAAGGAAGAATTTCGGCACACTCTTCCTTGATTAGGGTTGGCCGAATTCTTGAGGGAAAAGGAGAAGGCTTTGGCTAACCCTAGTGCACCTATTTAGGTTTTTCCATATGCCTATAAATAGGAGCACTCTTTTGTCATATTCTCTATGGTTTGACCGAATTTGTGAGTGTCACAAATAAAGAGAGAAAATTATTTGTGAGAATTAGAATAGAGATTCTAAGTGCTAGTACACTCCACCAATCCAAGCAAGTTCGTTCATATGGATATCATTGGTCACGTTCACGCAAAGACAACGTGGTTGAAAATGTTTCAAGTTTATACTAAAAGCTACATCAACAATTCATTTGTTCATACAATTGAGCTTTGGTTTTTCAAGATAAAACCCTAACCCTAATCGTTTATATTGATGTGCATGTATTTTTGGTAGAATTCTAGGATAAATTTTTTTGTTATTTTCGTTGTGTTGTCTTTTGTATGAATGTCATATTTAATTACGAATTCCAACACTCTCTTCTCTCTCTGCCACCCTATCGGCTTTTCTCACCTCACCTCTCCTCTTTGCGCCTCGCGTCGCCTAGAGGATCTGCCGTCTCGTCATCGTCGTCCTCGGTTCTTGTCAACCACGCACAAGCCTCGTTATTGCCTCATTGTTGTCCTCGGTTAGTGTCAACATTGAAACAGAGCGAGTCGGAGTGAGGAACGGAGTTGGTCGGTGTTGTAAGGGCGATGACTAGGGTTTCAAAACCCTAGCTGTCACCCATGAAGAAGAGCAGGAGATGGGTATTCACGAAAATTACATTTCTATCCCTAATAATTTTGTAAAATATACAAATCAAACCCTAATTTAATAAATGAATTTTTTTTTTAGAAAAAAAAAATTAAATAATGAAATTGAAGGACACCAAATTCAACTACATTAGGAGAAGAAATAATTTTTGGTTTTGTGTTCAATTTTAAATAAATTATCTAAAAAAGGTTTAAACTTTGAATTTGAAAGAACCAAATTAAACGAAATTACTAATCTTAACGAACAATAAATAGATATTACATTAATTTTCTAAACCTTTTGTATTGTACTCATTTTATACAATTGACCAAATAATTTAAAAATAATTGTGAGATGTAGCCATTTTGTACTCTTTTTTGCAAGCATGTGGTGGCTCATTATGTACTCATTTTTAATTGGCTTATTATGTACTCATTTTTAGTGGTCAAAGCGATCAATTAATACTCATTTTTATATCATTCGTTCGTTATACTCAGTTTGTTCTTGTGTTTATACTGATTTGTACTCGATTTGTTCTTATTTTGTACTCGTTTGTATTCAGTTTATTCTCATTTGTACTCATTTTTTGTATATGCAAAACTAAGAACATTTTTTTCTCGTTTTGGACTCATTTTGTATATGGAGTATGAGTACATTTTATTTTCGTTTTGTATTCATTTTTTATCATGTGGTCAAAATTTTCTGGTGCATGATCAAGTTTCTACTAGGTGGTCAACACACTGTTAAAATGTGATGAAAAAGTCAAAATTTTCCATTTCTATTATTGCATTAAATGAGCTGACATTTTTGTATACATTTTGAGTGTTGTTAGATTTTTTAAATTTAATTTTTTTTTGGGAATATTTTTGAGATTTTCCCTTCGTTCATTATTGTTAGAAATCGGCACCATTGCATAGTTGTCTTCAATTTCTTCTAAATGTGAATCAATTGACGTTGTTTTTTTCATCTTCAATGAGAATCAAAGTAAGGTGTGTTTGGCATGGAATGAGATTTCATTTCATTTGTGAATGAAATAAAATGAAATCACAAGAAATTGGATATGTAAATGAAATGAACTGTTTGGTATGGTATTATTTATGGTGGATTTTTGCAAATTCCTTAGATGGCAACATAAGGAAACCAGCGTGCAATTGCTACAAATCAGGGACAAGAAAGGAGAGTCAATTTTCCTAGAGGATAGTAAACCCAGGTCGGGGACAATAAAAAAGGAAACAGGTTATTGTGCATGCTAAGTCTTGACCAAGGACAATAGAGAATAGAGACAATATTTGATCACCACAAACCTAGAACAAAGAAGGAAAGTCATAAGCATGGATTGGCCAAATCAAGCTAGAAGAAAGGAGGTTAAATATCTCAGAGGACACTAGAACAAGACAAGGAGAAATCAAAGGAATCAGGATTAAATGATAAAATCAAGAGCCTCTTTGGACATACAATGAGATTAGTATAAATAGATGAAAAGGACACAGAGAAAATGAGCTTTAGCTTAATTTACAAACCAACCCCTATACAACATGAGTCCTAAACTCTATTATCTTTAAGTGTCCTTAGCCTTTGTTTTATGTTTTCACCAGTGTTCTCAGCATTGTCTTCTATTTCAATCAGTGTCTTCAGTCTACATTAGTATTCCTAATATTTATTTCTCAATTTTGGTATCATCAATAGACATTTCTTTGTAATCTTTTGGTATTGTGATCTTGCTATTGTTGTTAAAGAGGCAAGATGACCCATATTGAATGATCTATGTCCCTTTGTTCATTCCAAATCGTTAGATTAATGAAGTTGGATTCATTGAGTGTAATTCTTGTTTAAATCTCTTTTAATTCTCGGCTTAAAAGAACCTTAAACTCCTTGGCATGCTCAAACAATTTTCACTCAAAAGGCAGCATTGTCCTCTTAGGCTTTCATCAAGAAAATAGAGGGAACATGTATATAATAGAATTTCAATTCTATTTTTGGCAAATTAATATTCCTTTTTGGTGTTACTTAAATTTGTAGTACTAATCAAAATTATGTCAACAATATTATAATAACAATTAACTTACGAATAAATCAACAGATCAACTTGTTCCTGTGATAATTTTGCAACAAGTCTAAGAACTTGTTGAGTTCAGTTTTAATGATGGTGATTGCAAAATATCCATGAAAGAAATGCAAATTCGTAGACTTGATAATATACATCAACAAAGCACGTTATGCCTGTGCAACTCACGTTGATCATGATGAAAATGACATCAAGGCACGTTAAAGAGGATACAAGGCACGCAGATCATCCATTCTAGAAGAAGAAAATATCAAATGTTCATCAAAGCGCGTTAATGAGGATACAACACATGTTACACACTTGCAGAGTGAATCAAAACACATTGAAAAGTAAAAGGTGCAATCTTTGATGAACTGTTATACAAATGCTACAAAAGGTGCAATGCACGTTGACGGAGTTTGAATGACGACAAAGCAAAGACGCTCCTCAGGATTTGAATTTGAATATTCTCTGACACGCTGATGTGGATTAAAGGTGTGATCTTGAGATGAAGTTGACAACGCATATTGCAGAAGGTACAAGTCGCGTTGAAGAATGACTGGGTAAATGTGCATCTTCTGGAACAACGATCAAAGTTCCTAGAACGAGCCACAACGTACGTTGATATATGATCAATGCACGTAGATGGTGTACAAGTCACATAGATGCCAATCCAGTTAAGGCAGTGGCTACTGGAGTTCTTGCAAGGCGCATAGAATTGCTATCAAGACACATAGAACTCAGTTGGACTAAAGTGCAATGCACATTGTAAAAGGTGATGTCAATTAAAACAAAATTCTTTTGTCTCTCACAACGACTACTTTGAGGCTCCAATGGCTATATCTTTAAGAGTGACTATAAATAGACGTCACATAGTAGAAGGAAGATAAGAGAGTCATTTGTCATACATTGTTATTATTGTTTCTCTCACTTCTACCTTTCTAACCCATTTGAGCTATTCACTTGCAAACATACTTGGGTTTGGGCTTAGCTTTAAATATGTGTTTTGGGAACACATATTTGTAACAATCAAAGTATTTGATTGAGGGTAGATAGGTTTTTTGTAAGCTTATAGAAAACAATATTACAAGGGCCTTAGAGGTGTGAGCCGTAATCTACCTTGTTATAGGCTTTATATGGGTGAGCCGCAATCAACCTTGTTGTAGGCCTTGGAGGTGTTGAGACAAAATCAACCTCTTGTATTGGCCTTGTTAGATTGAGCCATAATCAATCACTGTTATAGTGGAAATTCTAAGTAGTGAAACTTAAGGAGTAGATGTAGGCATCGAGTTAGCCGAACCACTCTAAATCTTGGTGTTGATTTTGCTATTACATTTAAAGTCGTTTCTGCTCCATAAACATTATCCAAAGCATAGACCTAAATTCTCCAACAAGTGGTATCAGAACGGTTCTCCATTCAAGAAGGCTTAACAACTTTAGAGTAAAGATCTACATCAATAATATGGATTTCGGTCCTTCTCCTCCATGTCTATTGGGTGCATCTCTCTATATCTCTCATTTATTTGATGGCTCAAATTATAATTCTTGGAAGAAAAGAATGTCTATTTTCATCCAATCATATGATATTGAGCTATGGAAAGTGATTGTGCTTGGTCCAAAAATTCTTAAGAATGATGATGACACTCTTAAGAAGTATGAAGACTTCAATAATGAAGATTGGAAGTCTCTAAGTTGAAATGCCAAAGCCATTCAACTATTGTATTGTGCTTTTTCTAAAGAGTACAATCGAATTTCCTCTTGTGAGTATGCAAAGGAAATATGGGAAATGCTTGAAGTAACTCATGAAGGAAAAACTCAAGACAAGAAAACCAAGATTAATATGTTTCTACATGACTATGAGTTATTCACTATGAGAGATTGAGAAATCATTAACTATATGCTTGATCGCTTTCCTGAAATTACAAATAGTCTTGCCTCATTTGGAAGACCAATTTCTAGTAGTGATAATGTCACGATCCATTGTGGGCCCGTGACCGGCATACGAGGTGAACCGTCTGTGGAAGCATGACTCATCTTGCACAAGCCTCAAAGAACATAACTTATTTCTAACCTTATTCCAAAACCATTTGTAAAGCTTAATAATTAGCAATCAAAACTTGTTTGAAACGTAAGTTTTTTTTATATATAATAGAATATTTGATAAATAATAAATCATTATTAAATATCAAATAAATTTACAAAACTTAAACCCACAAGTAAACTGGTGTAGAGCAGCTAACAAAATAATAATACTGAGCGCGAACAAAAGGGTATTGACTGCAATTGCAGAAAGCCTTACCAAGTGTTGAATGTCGAGAGATCGCAATCAACCAATATCACCTGGAAATCCAAGTTGACTGACCCAAACATGTACCATTGGTGGATGGCTAATCTTGCTGACCAGGATACGAATCTCACATCAACAAGAAGAAGAAGGAGGAGTGGCTGCCAGACAGAGAGAATTGATGAAAAATAAGTTTGAGTAGTGAAAAAATGAAGCAAGAAGAAGAAGAATGGAGGCAGTGGGTCTGTTTTAAAAAGAAGAAAACCAAAACGGCATCGTTTTCGTTTCTTCTTACCATCAACGCTCGCGGACGACTGCCCATACGCACGAATGACAACCACAAAACGACGTTATTTTTGGAGTAACAAGAGTGCTTGGACGACAACTTTCTTACTCGGACGACAGCTAACCATAAACCAGATGACATGCAGTTCGATCAATGCGCGTGAACAACCTGTAGTTTATTCCAATGCTTTTTTTCCTTTCAATTTTTTACAACTTTTCACTTAATTAATCAACTTAATTACTTCCAAAAACTTTATTAATTACTTTATTAATATTTAAAAACAAAAATTTAATTTTTCGCATAAAAATGATTTTCCAAAATAATTAGAAAAATTACCAAAAATTAATCCAAAAATACAAGATATTGCATATTATTTTCCAAATTAAATGGGAAAATTGCCAAAATAAATTTGTCAAAAATTCAGGATATTACATACTCCCCCCTCAAAAGAAATTCGTCCTCGAATTTCCAGAAAGATCAAATCAAAGTCAGAATCAAGCCTAAGTCTCCAAACTAGCGTCAACTCCAAATTCTTAGCATAACCTCCAAGGTATGAACTAACACTCAACTTGGTCAAACTCAAAATCCCCTGAACAAACATCAAATCCAAATCTCGAAGATACATTAACTTCAAAGTTCAACGGATAATCACATATACCAAATCATGAATCTAACAGAGCTCAAACTCACTCAACTCAGAGCTGCATGCATGCCAAAAAATGGTACAACATATGCAAACAATCAGGCAGAGTATGCAGAATAATGCAAAGTCCAAAATGCAAAAGATGCTAACCTAAGAGTCAACATAATCAAATAGGTGCGGATAGCTATCCAACGACCTAACAACATATGCTTTGGAGGAACACTCAAAGAATCTCCAACAAAGATGAAAGACTAAGTCTAATATTGTCTAACAATAATAACAAAACGTGGGATGAATCTAGAGACACCAGATTGTAAAAAGACATGAGGCAACAAAGAAGTATGCCCAAAGCTTAAAGAACCAATTGTCAGATGGTACAATCTCAATGCTTTTCAAATATCACATTTGGTGGGTTCCGATACTTGACCCAACCTGCCAAGCACAACAAAGGCAAATCAAATTGCCAACCAGACTCCAACAAGGAAAGCTCTGACAACCACATTTGGTTTAGATACACATAAATAGATCCAATTCAATATGCATTCACAGAGGTCAAGGAAATCTGGAACAAATCCAAACATCACTAGCAAAGGTAGTCCAAGCACTCCAGAAGTGATCCGCTAAAGAACAATCTCCAGAATCAATCAAACCAAACTTTTCAATTATTCCATATTTTTCCAAACAATGAGGCCTAAAATCTACATTTCAACCCTGAGTTCCTAAACCCGATCATATGTCAAAATTCTAGCCCACAGTCATGGGAAAACTAACTATTATTTCCACATTCTTGTGCAACGAATGATATCAAATCCGCAAAGCCAAATTTCTTTCACAAAGATAACCCAAATTGAATCACAATCTCAAATTTTATTTATTTGAAATTAAGGAACATCAAAGATGATACCACCTTTGCCACTAGCAAAAATAACAAGTCATATCATATGTACTCCAAAGCTTACATCATCCATATCCGATCTGGAGTTGGCAGCAATGGTGTTCGCACTTAAGATCTACAGGCATTAACTGTATGGAGAGACTTTTGAGATCTTCACAAATCATAAGATTCTAAAGTATATTTTTGGGCAGCGAAACCTAAACCTGAGGCAAAGACGTTGGCTAGAGCTGCTGAAGGATTATGATTGCACCATATTATATTATCCTGGGAAGGCTAATGTTCTCTGAGTAGGAAGTCAGAAGGTAGCTTAACTCATATCTCTGTGGAGAGACAACCTGTAGTTTCTTAATGGCAGTGTCTGATGGAGTGCGGAGTTGAGTTACAGTTTACGTATTCAAATTGGACAGAGCAATGGTCGTGGCCAGACAGCTCACAGTAGTCCTGTTACAGGAGGTCAGGCCCGAGTATATCATCTCACTCATCAGGAGGCACATACCTCCAATGCTGCAGTTACTGGTGTTGGAGAATTTTTCCGGGGATGCCTTGGTTAAATTTGGAGAGCGGAAGCGAGTTGAAGTGAAGAGAGAAAACAACACTACAATTTATAGTGGTTCGGCCAACCATGCCTACGTCCACTACCTAAGTCTCCCTTAGGCTTTCCACTATTGAAGATTGATTCCAGCTTAATCTAACAAAGCCTTACACCAAGGTTGATTGTGGCTCACACCTCTAAAGCCAACAAGTTTGATTACGGCTCACCCCTCTAAAGCCTACAAGGTTGATTACGGCTCAAACCTCTAAAGCCATGATAATGTTTTTTTCTATAGGTTCACAACAAACCTCTCTCACTCTCAAAGTGTTTATAAAAACATTTACAAACAATGAAGCTCTATGCTAGAGTTGAGTGTTTGAGATTGAAGGTTGAATATTGATCTCTAGCTTGATTTGGTGTTTTGGAGTGAGGGGAATGATGAAAATGATTTAGACTTGAATCCATATGATCATCCACGTTTTCCTGCCCTCCTTGATGTATTTATAGCCTCTCCAAGTGATATGATCGTTGGTGGAGATAAACTAGCTGTTAGAGTACGTTTCTGCTTGTTGCAACTATATGTGCCACTCTCACGTACGTTACCTGAGAATCTTTGCATCTCACGTACATTTGTTCTCAATCTCACGTACGTTGATCATCTTTGAGCAAGCTTTGCGTACGTGAACTTATATCTAACATACGTTAATTACAACACATGGACGTGAACTTTTCCTTACGTGCGTGAAGCGTGCTTCAGATGGTTCTAGTGACTTCTGCTTTTCTTCAGACCCTATCTCACGTACGTGACACACTTCTAATGTATGTGAAGCACTTGTAGTGGCTTGTTTCGTAACTCTGAGCTCCCCAACTTGTTTCTCTTCAAGTCAAACGTTTTGCTTATCATAAAAACATAAAAAGGAACTTAATGTTGATCACCCTTGATCCAACACAATATACTAAGGGGGAATGAGCAATAATACAGACTTAACATATATATTATACCTCGTATAATATAATAACAGATAATAGCCACTATAGCATATAGTGTCAGACAGAGGTCTGTAGGCATTGTATAATATAGTAAACAAAGTATAGTGTGGACTGTGCCATCAGAATATATGGGCTGCTGCCACCAGAATCAGCAGAGTCTCGTGTGCCTGCGCGGTACACACAGGTCCACATTTTGTCTTGGGACCCGGGCATAACAGAGCATTGGTATACCAAAGACTACGTTGCCTCATAGCTAGGCCTTTAGAATCAGAGTCAGAGTAATATATAAATACTTACTTATACTTATATACATATATATATATTCATAATTATATATATAGTTACATATATTTATATATACACATATAATAACAGATGCAAATAATATGTATTATGCTACACAATACATATTTTCATTATTAGAAGTAGTGCAAATTATTTAACAGATAGATATCATATTATCACGATATTTATGCCAACATAAATAGTGATAATAATGATAGCATATAATTAATATTATCAACATATATGTAGCAGACAGTCATGCAACAGGGATCATTACCAGAGAATATATGTAATTATTATTACATATCGTAATCATATACTAGGTGCGGTTATTAATCACACAAATCAATTATTAATAGTCAGATCGTTATTAAACCGATTTTAGATTTATACCAGACATATCAAAAATATATAATTTTCAGAAGACACAGCATATGTGTCTGAAGTCGACATCGCACTCACCTGGACACCGAGTCAATACTCCAAATCACAGTTCACTGGTGAATGGTTGGTCGCCTCAAAATTTAAACATAGCTGACAACAGAAACAAATTACAGCAGACTCAGAAAGGATAACTGTGGCATTTCAGTTGTTTGATGAATGCAAATACAGAAAACTCACTAAAATGTTGAAAATCCTATTTCACCCAAATGCTTAACCCTTTCATCAATTCTCCAACCTTCCAATCACCCAAATGAGTATCATCAACTTCCTGAACACAAATGCAACATCCTTTTCAATAATCAAACACAAAATCATCAAGAACTCATAAGTTGAAATTCGGATTTTCATGAACCCTTGAACAAACAACATCCATTATTTGAATCCTATATAGATTCACATTTATCTAAGCCCACTCTAGCTAAATATATAAAAAAGAAACTCAGATTGGAAGGGAAGTCATCAAAATCTGAAACCTTAGCTTAAGACAAGCCCATTTCGTCCAAACTCAAAACCCCCAAAACCAAAGCTAAATCCTTACATTCTGGACCTCAAATAATGATAATCAACCATCCTTTAACTCCTATTCCAATAGAAATACACAAATCCAACTCAGATTTGCCAAACCATCACCAACTAGATCCATTTATGAACAACCTCAAATCCCTACAAATAAAACAAAATCTAAGTGTTTCTAGCTTCATTATATCAGGATCTAACATCCAACAACACCATTTCGATAGAACCACACAGATCTAAAAACCTAGGTCAAATCGGACCCAAACAAGATTCAAAAATTAAAAGCATGAAATTAGTGGAAATAAGGGGTTAAAATTGAAATCACACCTCCCAAAATGGAAGGAATCCAATGTCAGGCCAATAGAAGTGAATAGAGATGGATTGAGAGAATTTGGAAGTGTTTTGGTGTGAAAATGACGGACAAAAGGTAGGGGAAGGGGTATTTATAGACCCACTATTTGAAACGTAACGTTCCACTCAATTTCAGCAGAAACAATTCACATCTACATGCATTGCAAAGCATCTACGCATATAGATTCAGTTACAACGTGAAAATGCTAGCTTGCAACGTGCACAGATGTGCATTTAACAACTCTCGATTCCACCCAGCACAAGATCTACGTGCATAGAACCCTATACAACACACGTTGAGGGCTTGAAAAACCCATGAACCATCGTGAATAACCCACAGTACTAAATCATGCTCAACGTGCATAGATACCCTTACTATGCACGTAGATGGCCTCTAGCAAGCTCTATACGCGTAATTTCACTCCTCAAACATGATTTTTGAACTTTAAAATCGTAAAGCCCATCACTTGATTTGCATCACAAAAGCACGTCTTTTAGTTAGAAAACTAGAACGATCATTTTTTGAGCAAAGTTGTTTACGGTTCATGATCAGAAGCGTCAATTGTCAAAATTGGCCGAGATGGACAATTGAGTTTGTGAGGCCTAATTCTAACCAATACTTCATTTGCATCACCAAAGTACGTCATTGAGCTTGAAAACTAGAACGACCTTTTTTTGCCAAGTTGTGCACAGTTTATGATCGGAAGCGTGAAAAATTGAAATTGGCTAGGATGAGATAATTGAGGCCTAATTCTAACCAATACATTATTTGCATCGTAAAACTACGTCTTTTAATTAGAAAATTGGAACGATCCTTTTTTGCACAAGTTGTGTATGGTTACTGATCTGAAGCGTCAAAGATAAAAAAATGGCCGACATGGGATAATTGAGGTTGTGAGGCCTAATTCTAACTAATTCTGGATTTGAAGTGCAAAAGTACGTCGTTTTGTCTGAAAACTAGAACAATCATTTTTTGCGCAAGTTGGGCACGGTTCATGATCAGAAGCGTCGAAGTTTGAAATTGGCTAGGATGGGATTATTGAAGTTGTGAGGCCTAATTCTAACCAATACTAGATTTGTATGACAAAAGCACATTTTTTAGTTAGAAAACTAAAATGATCATTTTTTTGCGCAAGTTTTGTACGGTTCATTATCTAAAGCGTCAAAGGTCAAATTTGGCCTAGATGGGATAATGGAGGTTGTGAGGTCTAATTCTAAACAATACTTGATTTGCATTGCAAAATTACCTCGTTTAGTATGAAAACAAGAACTATCCTTTTTTTGCGCAAGTTGTTTACGGTTCATGATTGGAAGCGTCAAACGTCGAAATTGGTCGAGATGTGATAATTGATGTTGTGAGGCCTAATTCTAACAAATACTTGATTTGCACAAAAAGGCACATGTTTTAGTTAGAAAACTATAACGAACATTTTTTGTGCAAGTTGTGTACGATTGATCTTCGGAAGCGTTGAAGATCAAAATTGGCCGAGATGGGATAATTGAGTCTGTGAGGCCTAATTCTAGCCAATACTTGATTTGCATCACCCGAGTATGTCATTTAGTTTGAAAACTAGAACGATTATTTTTTTGCCAAGTTGTGCACGGTTCATGATCAGAAGCGTCAAAATTTGAAATTGGCTAGGATGGGATAATTGAGGTTGTGAGGCCTAATTCTAACCTATACTTGATTTGTAGAGCAAAACAAAGTCTTTTGGTTTGAAAACTATAACGATCCTTTTTTGCGCAAGTTGTGTACAGTTCATGATCTGAAGCGTCAAACGTCAAAATTGGCCGAGATGGGATAATTGATATTGTTAGGCCAAATTGTAACCAATACTCGATTTGCGTTGAAAAATTACGTCATTTAGTTTGAAAACTAGAACGATCCTTTTTTGCAGAAGTTGTGTACGGTTTTGTATGGTTCATGATGAGAAGCTTCAAAAATTTAAATTGGCTAGGATGGGATAATTGAGGTTGTGAGGCCTAATTCTAATCATTACTTGATTTGCAGTGCAAAACAAAGTCTTTTGGTTTGAAAACTAAAACGATCCTTTTTTTGCACAAGTTGTGTACGATTCATGATCTGAACCGTCAAAGGTCAAAATTGGCTGGTATGCTCTTCGGCCTACACCTAAAGATTAAGGCAAATGTACCTATCGTCTATAGTAAGTGAACCCTTGAGTACCGAGTGTTGTATCCCACAGAGACTATGATTACTAGCTACTCACTCTTTCTCTATTATCTAGCTGGCAAAATAAATAAGAACAAATGCAACTCAAATTAAATGATAAATCAAATGATGGGAAATTGGCACCTAGACGCTGAATCCCCCTAGACCGAATTGAGTGATAAGGACTCGTTATTCAAACAATCATTCAGGTAATTGGACTATGGAAATTCCTAAGGTATATTAACCTCTCTCTCGAGCTAGCTAATGCCTAACAACTAGGTTAATTAACCAGAATCTCTTCCTAATTAAAACCCCGATCGTTACTTTAACACTATGTTTTATAAATTTCACTATTAGGTTTGACCCTAATCTGGAGGATTTATGTCGACCTATCTCTAGGTTTGCATGCAACTCCTCTCAATTATGAACGATCTGCCATACACAGAATCTCTCGATTGTACATGCTGTTAGTGTAAGCCCTAGCCTAAATTCATTGTATATGTACCTTTTATTTTGGAAATAAAAATATAAGGCATTATTTTTATCATTCATTTATTTTCTGTGCATATATGGTTGATAAAATGTCCATGAATGAATATTCGGCACTTGAGTTATCAAGGTTGATGACATTGATAGTAGAACCTGGAAGCGATAAAGAATTTCATTCTAAACATCCCTCGTCGATTATAACCACGGGAGTGGAAATAAACTAAGACTAATATGAGCTCTGTGCGATGATCATGTTCTACGGGTCATGGACAGGGAATATCTATTAGAGTTCATAGATACAAAGTTTGGAAAAAGGTATCCGGATACGATCTGCTAATGAGAATATTGTATGGTGACAAGTCATTCTCATGCAATGCTTATATTTGAATCCTCATACCTAAAATCACTATGGAGTTTTTGGTTATTTGTCGTATACTTTGACATATGCCTAACGTGACTGTAACTGGTCGACAAGTATGGTATGATTGGGTATGCGGGGAGTCTCGTAAAGAAACATGAATGAAGTGAAGGGATTGCCCCTCTCGTAAAGAGAGAAGATATCATTGGCCACTTGATTGGTAGAGATTGAGTAGTGCGTGGCCACGCCCAAATGAAATGATGAGAGACATCATTTATTTGACAAAATCAATCTTACCAAATAGTCAAGAAAATGATTCAACAATAAATAAGGATGACTAGGTCAATGCCTTATACTAATCAGGATATCGAGAGACAAATTATCGTATAAGGTTGCATTAGGTCTTGTTAATGCCAATTAACATCTATTCAATTTGGGTAATCATAGTGTCTTGATAGAGACTGCCTATGATTTATGGGCCCAATGGTCATTGCAAACATTGAATAGACCTACAGGATCGAACACGATAAAAAACTAGGTTAAGGGTAAAATCATCTTTTTGCAGTGCATTTATTTTATTGGATAAAATAATTTTGGGCCATATGAGGCCCACATGGGAGGCCTACATTGGATGTGGATTTTGGCCTGGACATTTATTTAATTATCAAAATTAAAAGAAGAAAAGAAAGGAAGAGTTTGTGTTGGAAAATGATTTTTAAAAACCTGAACTAGTTTGGACAAAATTGGACACTACATTTAAATGAATTTTGGCCGATTTTATGATAGTTTTTCAGTAGATATTGTGGTGTTTTGAGTGCCTAAAAACACTGATTTTATTTGGTAATTTTAGGGGTTTTAATGATGAAAATTTTGGCTGCCCTAGTAGATGAAAAAAGGTGTGCCTTTCTTCCAACACAACACTCTCTCCTCTTCTCTTCCATGTCTGCCGACTTTGAAAAAAAATAGAACCAAAAACCTTTCTTCTTTCCTTCAAAAGCCTCCAACACAAGTTCTTGTCATGGCTTAAATAAAGAGACATCATTCTCTTTGCCAAGAACCAAAACTGAATGCCCCAGGTTTCATAGGACAGATTTTGTTGTTGCTAGCACATCCCCTTTACCACATAGTTTTTGGGTGTGTGTGAATGTAGAGTGGAGTAGCGATTCACAGTCCTTTTCATTGGCATCAAGGCATGGAAAAGGTACCTTAACTTTAGTTTCGGTACGGGCTCTTTTGGTGTTAAATAATTCGGCGCACATAGCTTGCAAGGAGAAGGTATAAAATTATGCATCCTTGTTTCTTTATTATTATGTTTTGATTATGGTTTTCGTGAGTGTCTCTTGGCTAGTTTTCGATGAAAATTGTTTGCTTCCGTTGTGTTAAACTTGCTTTTAACAATTATCAAAACCCTACTATGGTATCAGAGCCACCTCATGCTAAAAACCATCAAAACAAGTTGTTGAATTTTGGTTTTGAAGATAAAACATGTCGCTGGATTTTTTAACTTTAGTGTTGATTGGGTTGATGCCATATATTAAACATGTAATATGATTAATTGGATTTATCTGATGTGATTAAACATGTTTAATGGATGTTTTTGAATAAATATTGATGATGTCCAAATCTGGCTTGTTGATCCGAATGTCATATAAACTAAGTTAGGTGTCTAATATGGTTAATAAACAACTATAAGTGTTAATATGTTTTATTTGGATCAAAAGAAACTTATTTTAGGGCTTTTAGAGCCTTAATTCAAATCTGGACAAAAATGAAAAATGGTTGTTTTTCATGTTCTTAATTGGTTTTAATCTAATTATGCATGTTTAGGAGTTTTCATGTGTGTTAATGGTATTAACTTGTTTGTAAAACACCCCCATGCTTAATTTGATTTAAAAGGACAAAAGAGGAATTAATTTAGGGTCTTTAGGACCAAAATTAAATGCTGGACATAAGCTAAAATAATCTTATTTAAGTAGTATTAAGTTTATATAATAGGAATTAATATGCTTAAAACATCATAAAGGTTTATGCAACATTTCGGTTAAATGCTTTAACAAAAGAAATTGTGTAAACTGATTAGGAGAAGATCGAATCAATGTTGGTTTTTGCACAAACCTGAATTGATTTTTTTTTTGGATTCGAGAC
>CAODLS011269912.1:0-15085 GCA_948243855.1 Flueggea neowawraea | reverse complement strand
TATTAATGAGATAGATGACACATAACTATTTCTGTAATCCAAATGAAAAATTTCCTATTTGAAACATATTTGGATTATAAGTTTTCGATTGTTCATTAGTATTATTTCTTTTTTAAGTTTTTTATTATCACATCTTATTTTATTGTTTATAAATATTAAATATATAAATATATTGTATTCTACCTCAAATTTATGCTATGTTATTGATCCAATATACATATCAATCAGCAAAAAATAAATTCAAATGGATGTCTTTGGAAAAAAAACATAAATGATCTTAATCAATGTGGTGGAGCACAATTTAACTATTTTCAATAATTACAAGGTATAAAATAGTAATGGTAAGCCGAACATAACCTAAAGATAAAAAAAAAGAGAGAAATAAAGGTATTTTAAACAAGTTTGTTCCCCCAATTTAGACAAATATAAATATAACAAATATGTTAACTGTTAGCTTATGTCCCACAGTAAAAGAAGCGAGTGATGCTGTTTGAATAATTATTAAGTGGGTCGAATTCTTTAGCTTTGGTTAGGTTAAGGTAGTTCAAGTGATTTGCGTTTGTTGATTGAGGAAATGTTAAAGAAAAAGGTTTTATCTGATCGTAGCCTATTTTTTCGGTTCAATTTATTTACAAGTTCGTTATTTAAAAAAAATCTATTCCTACATAACTATGTATAATTTTAGTACATTAATATATTTAGTATTAAATTAGATTGTAAAATAAAATGTTTAAATATAAAATATAATGATATAAACAAATAAGATTTCATGAAATAAAAATAAAAGACAAAATCTTGATGTAAAACATTTTCGTTTGGAATTTAATTATACCCACAACAACGTGCGAGCTATGTTCTTATTCCTTTGAACATATAATGTTTAAAAGAGGTACAAAATAAATAATGTTTAGAAGAAGCAACTTAGTTTTGATTCCATTTGCAAAGTTGATGCACATTTAGATAGTATTAAAAATATTTACACTCCATAATTTTTGAACAATGTTACTTAATTTGGATTTACGAATTACAGAGTAACAATAAAGATTTGGCTACCTGTGATAGTGCTATGTAATATAGATCAAACTATTGAATTGTGTAATGTCACTCGATTGGTCGTCACTTATTTTGGGAAACATGTGACACGAGCTAAAATAATACTGGCTAAAATGTTGGTCACAAGATTTTCATTGGCTCCCGTTCATTATTTGTTTCGCCATGACAATTAATAAAACTAGGAACAATCATTTTCATATGTCCTCACATCCTGTATTATATTATGGTCAAATGTATGTTTTTTCAAAGGTGATTAAAAAAAATGGGTTCAAAATTTTTATTGACGATAACGGAGACAAAACATGTATAGTGTTCAAAATGTGTTAAAGAAAAAAAGTGTTTAATAGTTTAAAAAGATTGATTTGATGAAGACAAATCCTTTTATTTATAATTTTTTGATAATATATAATTTCATTTTTTATATGAAACACAAAGTTCAGAAAAAACACCGCAAATCTTGCTGGTATGTATCTAGTATTATATGATTACAAGTTGCATAACATACTAAAAATAGGATTGACATTAATTATTGTGTCACAACCGTGTATTTTGTAATCATATTTTAGTGTTAAATACTCTCTTGGAGGACATTCTAGTGACAGTGTAATGTGCTTTTCACCATTTCTTTCCACTTTTATTTGGACTAATGGGAAATGAAAGCGCATTTTTTCTTTAACAAGGATTATACATGAATGAGTCTAGGCATGTGCCTGCCTATCCATGAGGTTCTGAAAACTGCTTACACTCATGGAGTAAAGAACAACACTATACAATACATCTATGATTCAACTATTTCTGCACATCTTCACTTCCTATACATGACCCCTTCGAGCTAACAATTTATCAATCAGCCCCTGGAAAAGCCATTTTGCTGGGACTCTCCTCTATCTCCGGCCGCTTGCAACCTGCAAACTTACATTATGACGTGGTTAATTTAGAACGATCTGCCCCGAATTTGTAAGGAAATGTATCTCAATTTCAGCACAAGCAGTAGAAGCTCTATCAATCAACTGCCATGAGCAGGTTCAAGGCAATAAATTTACAGAAACTTCATGCAACAAAGTTAGCAATCAGCCTATGGAATGAAATACTTCCATTTTTTGTATTGAAGAGTCCACAATTTTTATTTAAGAAAAAGAAAAACGATTATGCCCAACACGTATTCATTCATATTTACATGGCACGGCGCAGGTCCATAATACCACTGCCGTATTCCGTACCAGGTTTACCACATTAGCTCTAATAGCTGGAAGTTATATGGTAGGTAGGCTTGGTAATCTTTGTAGGTTTTGTATTTTTTGTGTAAAAATAAAGGATAAATTACATGTCTTTTAATAGGTCTCAGTTATAATTTGGAAATTTGTATTATGGTCGTACGTTGGATGGTTTGGATTAAAAGTTAACTGTTCAAGAAATCTGAGCCGTCCACTTTGTTTAATAAATTGCCAGATTACTTAAAAGAAAGAGACACATGGACGACTCAGATTTCTTGAAAAATTAAAATGTAATCCAAGTCATTCTTTATGTATTCCCGACAGAATTTCACCTCGCACCATAACTACATTCCTTTTAATAAAACTATATGCAAAATCTAAAAAATATATTACATACTTTGACTTACCAAACAAAACTAATATTGTTTAATTTGTAACCCCAATTTGATAAATCATATTAATTATAATTTTTTTAATAAGTCATATTAATTATAACTGAATTAATTTTAATTTATTTTTACATGGTTATAAAATTTATTTTTTAATGTGATCATTTAATTTTATTACAAATTATTTCTTTTTTTAGTAGTTATCGTACGTATTCTTGAAATAATTATTAAATTTTGATCCACTTTTCAGTATTGTTTACTAAATTTTGGTTTATTTTTCAGTATAATTAATTTTAAAAATCCTCACAGCAAAATATTGCTGCTGAAATAGGCAGTAAACGAATAGAAAGAAATTATTTATAATAAAATTAAATTGAAACACGCTAAAAAAATAAAACACACAAAAAAATCAATTTTAAGTACTCCTATTTACAGAAATTAAAAAAAAAATTGTTCAACATAAGTTAAAAAAATACGAATACTTTTGTAACTAGATTTAATTAAGTCATTTTTCATCTTTTCACTAAGATAATTAGATTCTTATGCCATTTAGCACCAACATTGCCATATCCACCGAAAGAAAAACAGCAAAAGGCACAATAACATATGTTGCATAATAATTCGAAAAGGTGGTATATCGGCGGAGCCTCCGGATGGAATTGCAACACAAATTAATAACATAATGCGAGAACTTCTGGAAAGAAATTTAATGTCAAGCACACAAGTCAAATTTTAACTATATATACTAAAGTTTCTTCTTCTTTTTTTTTTTTCCTATAACAGTATATAAAATATAAACATTTTTTATAAGTAATTAGATATGCTCATTATGTTAAAGTCTCGACTATCAAAACAGTGGTCGGAAAAAATATATATAAGAGTTTATATGGCCAGATATCCTAACCAAGTGGACAAGTAGGAATATATCAACAGAAGTTGTTCGGACACTTTGAACGCATCTATATATAACTCTACTTTACACCTGCTGTATATCACAGGCAACAAATATAAACAGCTCTCCAAGCCTCTTGGCAACCAATATTATCAAGAAAATAAAAGTATGGTTCGGGCCTTTTATACATCGTTCGTCAAAGACGCCTCTGGAGCACCCATTCCGGAGAAGCAGCTGCGCGAGTTGTTCGAAAGTTGTGACACCAATGGCGACAGGAAGCTGAGCAAGGCAGAGCTGAAAGTTGCCTTCAACAAACTTGGCGCTCTAATTCCCCGTTATCGAGCCCATCAAGGAATGGCTAATAATGATGTTAACGGAGATGGAGTCATCGATTTGGACAACAAAGAGCTTGATGGTATTGTCAATTTTGCCTTCAATCTTGGCTACACCTTGAAAAATTGATCTCCACTACAACTTTATTAATCTATAATATGGATTTGGGTTGGGTGTGCATTTATTAAATAAAGGGTGTGTGTTTTGACCCTGCCCATTTCTTGTTGATCTTTATCTACGTATTTTCTGCTTCTTGGGTTATATGAAAAAAATGCCTTGAAGGGATTAGGGCTACTCGTTGTTCATTTATTGTATCATGTGTTGTATTGTTAACTAAGATCTGACAAAAGTTCAGACTTCTTGTATTATGTGTGTAGAATGATGAGGAAGAGAAACCACCTTTTATAGTTTCTTAAATTGGACCTAGCTCACCCTCTCAATTCTAACCGAGCTGAACAACTGATAGACATAGGACAACTTATGGTTAGATATTATCCTAAATCATTGCACTAGGAGCTTCTTTAATACCATCTTAAATTGGACCTAATTCACCCCATATGATTACCACTTAATTATAAATTTATAAAATCAACTTAAACAATATGGAATTCTTGACACCGTTGTTTTGTATTTCCTTGGATTGACTGTAAATAAGGTGTAATGTGATCTCATCTCATAAATTAAGAAAATATGCCCCATATTCACTTTATTTCCTTATTTTATCCCTTGCACTTCAGGTTTAAAAGTTGAACGCTCATAATTTTTGTAATGCTAAGTTGTGGGTGTGACTCTTATATTAAAAGACGTAAAGAAATCAAGGCTTGATTCCTAGGAGGGCAATTATGGATATCACTTGAGCATGATGAATAATTCACGACAAAAAAATCAATATAACTCCTATTTACAGAAAGTTTTAAGAAATCTGTTGATAAAGATAAGTCAAAAGAATACGATCGATTATTTTTACAGCTCGATTTAATTAAATCGTTCTCATCTCTTAGATTCTTATGCATTTAATTAACGCTATTGCCATCCATTCCACAGAAAGCACAACAACGCAGGCACGATAACAAGTGTTGCATAATTAGAAAAAAAAAAATCTGATATATTCTGCAAAGGATATTCTAATCATTTTTTTAACTGTAATAATTAAGAATTGCTTTAGAAAAGTTGTCATTATGATACTGTAGCTAATTGGAATTTTTTTTTCCTTTTTCATAAAGATACACGCCTATCATGGATGTATATTAGAATATTTGCATTTCCCAAACGTTAAGACTGTTGCAAAACCCAAAAAAAAATAAAAAAAAAAAGGAGGAAAGCAATCATAACATAAGCTAATGATCTAACCAAGAGTGACGGAAAACACCTACGTTCGTTACTATTCAATGTCCTATAAATTTTATCCTTTTTTTTTTTTGTTGTAAAGGGAGTCGAAAGAAGTAGCGACGCTTTTATAGCACCGTCATCTTAAGTTAGTAACTGTCTTGAAAAACTTCACTGTAGAAGTAGTAGTGCTTTTCTGAAAAATAGCTGCTATATGTAACGACTCCCACATTTAAGTGCATGCGTTTTTGGAAAGCGTCTTAAAAAATTTAGTAGCACTTAAAATTTCCATTAAAAAAGATTTAAAAATGACACTAAAAATTAATTTTCTTGTAGTGTCTTTTTCTTTTATATAAATTAGCCTTACTTCGATGGGATGGACTGATGGACATAAGAACATATTCAATAAGCACACTTTACCTTTCTTATGAAAACTAATATGACATGATACTATTTTTTTTCTGAGTTAGGGTTTTAAGTCCAACCATTATCAAAACCAAAACTATTGCAATATTAATGTACTAAATTAATTGGAATAAACTTGTCAATTTATGGCAGAGCCTGGGCATCTGGATATTATGATGTGAAACCATGATTCCCTTGGTTCAGAGACGACGAACAAAACTACAAAAGGTGAACAAAAGTATATAGGAACCATTTGATTTTGTTGCTCGCTTTCATGAGGAACCTTATCCTTTCAGACCCATTTTAGAACCAATTTAATTGAAACCTTTTTATTATCAGCTTTATATAGGAGTTTATACTAGGCGAGGAATACTTAAAAAAATACCAAATTAATCATCATATATTAATATTACCCTACTCTTGTATTACGAACGCTATCATTAAGGCCTCAATTGAAATTGTTGATTCAAAACCTTAATGTAATCTGATTACCTACTTTTATATTTGAAGAAAAAAGTAATTCGATGCTGGATGAATATTTCTCTAGACATTTAATTGTTTGAAATATTTTTCTAATAGTTTTACAAGATTTGAAGTCAGTACCTAACATAAGTAATTGCTTGTTTAGCAGCTAAATCAATCTTAATGGATAATTGTTTAAAATATTGACAATCAGTGAATTTAATCGTTCTTATCAAAGTGCAATTATACGTTAGGTTTGTATAAAATGATTATTTGTATTTAGTCATTTGATAATTGATATTAATAAAATCCCGTTTTATTTTAAAAAAGAAACCATTGCCACGAATTTCGGCCTCAAAGTTCGATCACTAGTGCCACAAAAGATCTCTTTCTCATTTTTATTTTCACTCGTTTGGATTCCCATTCCACGTAGGAATAGCACATGCATCATGCAGGAGAATCAGTGCCCAAACTATTTATGGAATATGGCCACAAGAATAAGTCGTTCAAATTAGGATTAACCATTTAGACGTTAATTTTTTTCCTTTTTTTATTGAAAACATGTGAAAATAAAGGATGTTTAAACATATAAGACTAAATTTTAATTAAAATCAAGTCTTTAGGAGTCTCATGCTTGATTTTAAGAGTTTTTAGAAATTAATGTTTGAATATTTTTGTAAGCCAACATCTACTTGTTGTTGCCTATATAAGTAACAAGTTATGAATAAAATATTGTACATACTTTCATGCTCGCATTCTTCACTACTACTACAAAAATAACCAACAAAATGATATTAGAACTCTATTAATCTTAAGGGACCAAAAGAGTATAAGTTACTCCACATCAACGATGAAGAAGAAAAAGAATGTACCCTAATGCTCTTCCCACTTAATGACATATAACCACCATAACTCACTCTCACAACCTACAATACAAAAACAACTACAACCACAACCCACAGTTAAAAATTGACAACAACAATAAATAAAATCAAAATAATGATAACAACAACAACAAATACAACCATAACAATAAATGTCAAGAATGTCGATGACAACAACCCACGAGCACAACGTGGTCAACAACAATAATGAATGCTAAGAGTGATGACAACAATTTCTTTGAGAAGACAAGACGGTTTCATTCCAAAAGCAAACGAAATATGACGTCATATTCAAGGAGGAGTTCTTTTGATATGAGAAACTATAACTTACAACCATCAAAGGTAAGTAAGAGTGTTGATATGGTTTCATGCCTTTGATGTTTGAACAAATAAGACCAAGTCTTCAATAAAAACTAAGCCTTAAGGAGTCTCATATTTGATTTTTAAATTTTTTAGAAATTAATATTTGAATGTTTTTATAAGTCAACGTGTACTTATTATATAAGTAACAAGTCATGATTAAAATATTAGACATACTTTCATGGTCTCTTCACTCCTACCACAAAAATAACCAACGATTTTATTTCCACGATTGCGAAAATTTTAATTTTCATTCATTAATTAATTCTGAAAAACAAGTTCAACAAAATTGAACTACAAATTAATTAATTAGTCTATTGGTATAGTATGATAATAATTCTTTAATAACACTGACAATATTGCTCTCAGCTTTCGAATTAGATAATAGAACGCATTCTTCTTTGGACGAGTTATCTTTATGATACAACTTGAACGATTTTGTGCACTAACGCAATCTATTGGACTTGGACCATCAATTTTGATTTATTCCATTTCGAACCACCAAAAAATATTTATCAGAAAGACGCTCCTAAGTTCGTAACATGCATTCAGATGACGTCATCGTGAGTTACAAAAACACAAACCTTAGAATTGGAAGACGTCATTGAAAGTTATACATTATGGTGATGTTTGTTTCTAATAGATTCAGACCTTTTTTTTTTGAAATGTTTAATAGATTCAGACTTCAGAGTGATAACAATAGCAAATCTGACAAATTCAGTAAATTATATAATAAAAAACAAAAGAGAGTGACGCATTTTTATGTAGTAAAAATGCAATATATTGAACCAATACAGTTTAAACAAACACCACTTATTTTAGCTAATTTGAGGAAGACGTATTTTTAATTTCTTACTTTCCAACTTATTGATAGATTATTTTTGAAAAAAATTAATAATTGTATAAAATCAGAGAAAATTGATTCTGTTGGCCCACTTAACAAAAACATATCCATTTCAAAAAAGAAACAAGAACCTATATTTTTGGACTGACTTTACCAATTTTAATTGAAATATTGTTTTTAGCTAGCCAATACCATATAATTTTCTTATTTCTACCAGTCGTCTATAACCAAAAACAGTTACACAAAAAAAAGAAGCATAAGGAAAGAAAAGAAAAGAAGAAAGAAAAAGATGGGTCTTTTTTTTGAACTGGTATACAATGTATTTTCTATACTATCCTTAATACCTTCTCACCTCTGTTAGATTTGAATTCAGAATCTCATATAGTGTAAAAGTAAGACCAACTCAATCACTCATTTTACCTAAAATATTGGTCATTTAAGCAAGTCCTTGTCAATTTTCTAAAGAGGCCTTTGAGAATCTGAATATCGGTCCATCTCAGAATGCTGGGCCAAAGACGAAGTCCAAAATTGGATTGAAAGGAAATTTGCACTCCAAATGGTCTTGAAGATGTTTTGGCAGAGAAGGAATCGGATGCGTTAATCAAGAATTGTAGCAAAATTTTACCCTTTACCAAAGCCATGAACGTTATGAGGCTTCATGTTCGTGGGTTCACGGTTTTCAATCAGGCCTTTTATACGACTCCCACAAAACGTAAATCGCAATTACAAGACGTAAATCGCAATTATCGAAGTCCTGGAGGAAAATATATTATACGAGTTTGAGTTTTTTCTATCTTTTGACTTTTTTCTTGATTTTCAAGTTTATTTTGCTTGCACGAAATAAGATTTTTTTTTCCTCTTTATGTATATTCATTTTTGTTCTCAAAACACTTCTTTATGCTCTAGATAAATTTTAAAACTCCAAGGTCTACAACTCATTAAAAAAAAGATGATAAGTAGGAATAATATCCGAAGAAAGCTCGTACATATGAAGTGGCTAGACAACTAAATTAATTGATAGCATGCACTTGCACATCATCAGAAGCAAATCAATATACTAAGCTAGTATTAAGCCTTTCTTGGAGTTATGATCAGGTGATAGCGTGTCAACCCACTAAAATAAAATTAACTTGCTCGAGAATACTAAAAAATGACGTAAGACAGTAAGCAAGATCGATTTACAGGTAACAGTGAGAAATTGTTTATTTGCGATAACAGAAAAATAAAATAAAGTTGACAAAAAGAAGCGGCAAGATTAAAAAGTCGCAAGCAGAAATAAACAACAAGAACAAAAATAAGCAGAAATTCAATTATGATGAAAATCCAGTTAATGCACTTCTCCGTTCAATCCATTCAGTTGATCACAGACAAGAAAGATGAATATTAAGCATTCAAGTAGACAGAGTTATAGCCAACGATAACGCACTCAATTAACCAATCCTTTCTTACCTATTCGATAGTCTCGGGATACCCTTCAGACTATTTCTCTAACCACTAGACAACCCCTAAGACGCCCCAACAAGATTTAATCTATGATAACAATTAGAACGAAAGAGACCTCTATCCTATCTAGTGAAACCGAAAAACGCCGTGATTCATTTAAACTAAATTATGCAGTCACATAACAATGAACAATGCCCAAACCACATAAGTTCACGTTATTTGTTACCTAGATTAGGATTAATGTGACACACTATCAATCATAAGTAACAGCATATTAATTCAATCAATTGACCAACGAGTTCTTATCAATCAATCAATCGAAGTAATAATAAAAGAACTCAAGAACAGAAATTGAATAAATACTTGAATCACTGAATAAAAGTTAAAACAAGAGTCTCACAACATTAACATATGGAACTTCGAAATACCTTAACTGAAAAAGTGTTTAGTTACACATACTAGAAGAAAGAAAACCAGATAGATGAAGAAGATGAAATTCGAAATCCCCTAGCTTTGATATGTGCGAAAGGAAGAATGACAGAAAGAGAGTTTAAGTTTATATATGTCTCTCTAATTAGGAAACCCTAAAAATCCTCCAAAAATAATTAATAAAAATACTAATAAAGCTAATTGTTTTGACTCAGCAACAAATATGAGTTATAAACCTTCAAAACACATCTAAAACATGACCCAAAAGTGTGACACACATCCCTAGGCACGTGGTCAAGCTTGGTCAAACTCGCAGTCATCGCTGTCGTGGTCACGCAGAAATGCAGTTTTGCCTGAAATGTGCAGAAACAGCTCAAAATCTCATCCTTTCACCAATATTCCACTTGAAATACCAAAGAATCATAAAATATAAAAAGACACAAATAATAATGCAAATCAAACATAAAATGCAATAGCAAAACATGCAGAAAATACAACCTATCAAATATCCCCCACTTAGACAATGCTTGTCTTCAAGCATTCTATAACTTAAAACAATTAGGAATCTTAAATTCCAATCACCCTTATTATCCCCACATAGTGCAACACCCATACCGATATACATCGAATATTAATGTCTAGCACACGTCATTTTTAAACTGGGATCAAATTCCAGAAGCTAAATATCTGATATGTTCTCCAAAGGATATATTAATATAGTGTTTAATAAGAATTGCTTACAAAAGTTGTCTTTATGATACGGTAGCTGATTGGAATTTGAACAAGATCTTGGTAATATCAGAGATAGGAAGAACAAGAGAGCAATGTAACATAAAGGTAACTGTATGTCTTACGTCCAGAAATGAACAAAAATACACAATATAATCCATGCAGTGACTTCGACTAAGTTAAAGTGACTAGCTTACTTTGACTACTACAAAGACTTCTGCTATACTACTAACTGATTCTTACGACGATGGTGATGAATTACATATTCAAACTTCCCTCATTATCTAGTAGAATTTGCGTTCTGTACGTATGATAGGATGTATTTTAAACATATTTAATGTTTTATTTTATATTTATTTTGTATTGTAAATTATTATTATTTATGTGTTTTTATATCTTTTGTTTTTTTTGGTGGTTTAAGTAGTATGTTGGTGAAAAAAGGATTTGTAGTTATTTTGGGACAGCGTTCATTGCACTTTGGCATGACCATGCTATAGAGGGCGCAATAAATGGGCTGATTTATTCAGCATTGGGCCTCATGTTGACATTGTTGGGCCTCTGGATTTGAGCCTCAGGAACGTGTTTGAAGGCTGCTAACTTGTTTTTACTGCTAGAATAACTATAATTACATTAGTATTTATTATTTACATTAGGATTAGGTTTTAAGGAGCAACATATAAATACTTTATTATTAGGTGGCTGCTCTCTCTCTCTATGTTTTTGACATAACGTTGAACAACAATCCCATTATTCATCTTGTGTCTTCTTCTTCAATTGTGTGTAACTATTTTCTTTCTAGTTGAGGTATTTTTTAAGTTCAATATTTCAAGGTTGTGAGATTATTGTTTTACTTGTTATTAAGTTATTCAAGTATTTATTCAGTTTCTGTGTCTCAGTTCTTTTATTATTGTTCATGTTAATTGATTGATAAGGGCTCATTGATTAATAAACTGAATGATACATTATTATTTAGGATTGATTGTGCGTCACATTAATCCTAATCTAGGTAACGAATAACTTAAATGTATGTGGTTGGACATTATTCATTGTTATGGAACTGAATAATCTGGTTTAAATGAATCACGGCGTTTCCTGTTTCACTTGTTAGGATAGGGGTCTCTTTCGTTCTTACTGCTATCATAGATTAAACCTTGTTAGGGTGTCCCAAGGGTTGTCTAGGGGTTAGAGAATTAGTTTGTAGAGCGTCTCGGGGCTATCGATCAGGTAAGAAGAGATTAATTAATTAAGTGTGTCATTGTTAACTATAATCCTGTCTATTCGAATGCTTGATATTTATCTTTTGTGTCTATAATAAACTGAAAAGGATCGAACGGAGAAATATCTTGGCTAAGCTTAGGATCGAACGGAGAAATACCTTGGCAAAGCTTTCTCAATATTGAATTCCTGTTTTTTTTCTACTGCTGTCATTTTATTCTGTTTTGCGAATTTTAATCTCTGCTTATTTTTAATTTCTTTTTCACTCTCATTTCGATCAGTTTTATTTTATTTTTCTATTTTTGCAAGTAAACAATTTTTTACTTATCTTTGTGGATCGATCATGCTCACCACTTTACTCATTTTATTGTTTTGAGCAGGTTAATAATATTTTAGTGGGTTTGACACCCTATCACCGCAAAGATATTGGCCTATCTTGGACTTAAATTTGACTTATTTGCATTTGCCGAACATTAGGAATATCGCTAAAGGCAAAAGGCAACAAAAGGAAAGAAATCATAACATAAGCCGATGATCTCACTATGAGTGACGAAAAACACAAACGTGACTGGACCTGGTCACTAGTTTATTTCTTGATTTTTTTCTTGTTACAAACTAAGTCGAACTCTAAATCTCAGAGTTGAAGATGCACACAAGAGATATCTCTTATCTTGAAGGCATGATGTGGGAAGAGATCGAAAATTGAATAGGTTGTTTTTCTCTAGAATTGGCAAGGAGATATTATTGAATTCAATTGCTCGAGCTATTCCTACTTATAGGATGAGTGTATTTCTCATTCCTTCTTTCACTAGATCTTTATAAATGACATGTACCTCTTCTTTTAATATAAATTGTAAACCTCACAAACAGGAAGGTTCATCCTCATATTTTTGAAAATCTTACACATTACATGCTTTGAATATAAAATCTTATAGTTTTAAGTATAGATATTTATTAACTGAGTTATTATGAGTGAACCGATGCCCTTTGGTCCAAAGACGAAGAACAAATATTGTAAAAGGCGAACAAAAGTAAAGTATATAGGAATCATTTGATTTTCTTGCCTCGCTTTCATGAGGAACCCTATCCTTTCGGACTCCATTTTAGATCGAATTAAATGGAGACATGTTAATCATCGGCTTTATATAAAAGATTATACCAGGCTAATGATGCTTAAAACTACCAAACTAATTATCATATATTAATGTTATGGCCAATTGGCCATTGCAGGTCCATATAAGTCTGTTATTGGTAACTCTCCAAAGTTCGACCTCGTTCAAAGTTTCAGCCCATGCCTATCTTTTACTTGTATGTGTGATCTAATTAATTGGTCTTGTTCTTTTTGATAAATCATTTTATTTGTTGTCACAAAAAATCGAATTTTTAATATAGTATTGGAGTTAATTCCAATTTTAATAAGTTATATTTCTATTAGTACCTATAAATTGGAGTTGTTGATTATAAACCATGATATATAATTGTTCCCTATTTTTCTTTTGTGAGAAATTCAAGAAAACAACGCTGCATTTTTTGTGAGTTTGGTGTGGTTCGCGAACGTACCAAAGAATTATAGATTTCCTAAACTGAGATTGTAGAAAATGAAAATGGATTACACTTAGAAGAATCTAACTCTATTCAAATGATTGTAAATGACAAAAGGGATTAAACAAAAAAATGGGTTTTTTCCTCTTTAAACAAAATTAGCAAAACACAAAAATGAAAACAAAATCAAGAGTTTAACACTAACTGATGACAGAAATTGAAAATGAAGGCTGGGACAATAAAGATAAAAGAGGACACTAATGAAAACAGATGAATGGATTCATAGTTGTAGAGTTTGGTTTGAGTGTTGTTGAAGATCCTTTTTCTTGTGTCATTGGCTTGTATTTATATTGTTCCGGAGTGATTCTTGTTGCATTGCTAAAAAGGACAACTTGATTTCAACTTTTGATCAAGATTCCATTGATTGCTCCTTGGATTGCTTTGTTGTCCTCTGGCTTGCCTCTTTCGTCATTGACTTGTGCAATCAGTATTCTGGCCTTTCCTGTCTCGAATTTTGTGGCTATCACATAATTGTGTTTCTAACTTTCCTTATTCACCTCGGGTCTTTGGTAATCAAATATTTGTCTCTACTCTCTACTGTCTTCATTATTGACAGGCTTGCCATGCACAATAAATGTTTTCTTCCTTGGGGCTTCATTTCTTTTTTGTCCATCATTTAAGAGATTTGGAAAAATAGACCTAAACAATAACATGTTAATTCCCTGTTTGTGGGTACATCATAATGCTATTGCATTGTCCAACAAGACGTAAATCGGAAATACTCGCAATTATCAAGTACGAACATTTAAGCAGCTATCTATATAAGAATTTGTATTGGTTGGTTGGTTGGTTTATCTCAGGCTGCACTTACAAGAGCTCCCAAAAAAAAAAACTGTCTCCTTTTAATTGGAGGTTCCAATGCAGATATCTTTTAGGTGAACAGTGAACTTGTAACCTTACTTAGTTAAAACCAAGTGTTTATGAAAGTTTCTGTCCTGGCTGGAAGCAAGTGGATAAGTTGGAATATATCAACAGAAGTTGTACGGACACACGGCAGGCATCTATATATACCTCCGCTTAACACCCGATGAACGGGCAACAAATATAAACAGCTCTCCGAGAAACAATAAAAAATATGGGTCGAGCATATTTTTGTTATTTTCCAACGGTCGACGTCAAAGGCGGCACACCCATTCCGGAGAAGCAGCTTCACGAACTGTTCGAAAGTTGTGACACCAATGGCGACAGGAAGCTGAGCAAGGCAGAGCTGAGAGTTGCCTTCAACAAACTTGGCGCGCTAATTCCCCGTTATCGAGCCCATCAAGGAATGGCTAATAATGATGTTAACGGAGATGGAGTCATCGATTTGGACAACAAAGAGCTTGATTGTCTTGTCAATTTCGCCTTCAATGTTGGCTACACCTTCAAAAATTGATCCCCACCACAACTTCACTAATCTATATTATGGATTTGGGTTGGGTGCGCATTTATTTATTAAATAAGGGTGTGTGCTTCCCTGCCCATTTCTTGCTTATCTTTATCTATGTATTTTCTGTTTTTTTTTT